>JASDQU010736969.1:99476-120261 GCA_032191745.1 Picea mariana | reverse complement strand
TCGGCAAAAATGGCGATAGGTTTAGAGTTTTTACTGTAGCGGAAAGGTTTGCGTCGAATGGCACAAGGACTTAACGGTTACACGAGATTACGCCAGGCGACAAGGTTCTAAAACTAACTAGCACAACTGACATAAATTTTGGTGAAAGACACTAAGTTTAGAAATTTTCAATATTTGCTCTAACATAGGCTCCATCTAGGGATGGTGCTTTCCTGTAAAGCGCCAAGAACAGTGGACCATGTGCCTTCATCCATTGGACAACCTAAAATCAACCTTATCAAACTTTGAACCCTGTCACTTTACTTGCGCCTTTCTGAAACAAAAACCACTTATGCATTCATTGGGCTATAGAGTTGTAATGCCTTAAATAAAAACCATACTGGATGCCAAATTGAATTGGAAACATACTGAAAACCACCGTTGTACTCTATTGCTCGAAATCAAGCTTATTTATATACATCACCTACTCTAACTGGTATCACTGCTTTGTTCAAGTATAGGAAAATTTCCAAATCAACCAAGCGAATGTCTGACTAACAAACTTAATTATGCTTCCATCTTTGAGCACAAAAATGATAGGAGCAACTACAAATTTCAAAACACACCCTGGGAGCAGGCACTTACAGTTTTGAAATTTAGACTTCAAGAAGTTGGAAATAAAAAATTCAATGCCCCATTTTGACTCCATATAAATTGCTACTGGATCGTAGAAAGGAAGAGATATACTACTTTTGCAATTAATCCATACTTCCTTCTGTTGGGCAAGTTGTATGAAATGCCTTTGTGCACTGCTGATTTTTTTTCTTCTAGTCCAAAAATGCCGCATTGAAACTTACTGGTTTGTTTCTCAATAGTTGCTAAACATGGAGGAAAGATCAATTGTTTCAGTAACCCCTGCTTATGTCCTTCATCTATTTTCCAAAGATCTTCTTGATATCTGTCATACATAGGTTGATTTCTTTCATGATGCTGCCGATTGCTTTCGTGTTGAACCAAAGTTTCTTGTTTCTCATCATCTTCAAAAACACTTTCATCATATTCATCAAACAAAGGAGGATTGTCGTAAATTTTCGTGTGTGATGAAAAATAAATCTTCTCTTCTTGCTCTTTTGGATACTCATCATAAACAGGTTGCTCATAGCACGTTTTGAAACATTGACTTTCAGAAATTTATGTTTTGTGAGGATCTAGCAAAGATGGTTGAATATCCACGGACTGGTTTTCCTGAGGATTTACAATAGTGATCATACCTGAAATCTCTATTACGTTTGGATGATTACAATCCTCCTGAAACTCTCCATGAAATGGATTTTTGGGAACATACAATTCTTCATATTTCAGGGCCTTTACTTGATCATGAAACTGATAAGGAAGGGATTCTGCCATAGCAAAATGACTATATTATATATCAGCAAACAATGATTGTATATGACCTTCCATAAGTTGTTGGTCTTCATGAATATTTAAACCAGCAATTTCATCATCATGTTGTACAATTAAACCATTTTCAGCATCATTAATATTAAAAAACTCACTATGAACGTATTTCTCTTGAACAATAGAATTAAAAATAGAGTCATATATGAATGAGCTTGAATCTAGTTCTCCATCAGAAAAATTGTTTTCCTCCTCATCGATGCAACAAATCTGCTTGCGATCGGTTTGAAAGCCTTCTGACCTTTCCGCTTCATCTTCATGGAGTTTGGTTTGATCTTATTCTTGAATATGATCACTAGATCTATCATATTTTGCTTCTTTATCAGTGAACTCTTCCTCATGTTGGTTATCTTCATCCACTTGAGAAAATTCTGCTATTCCTTCCTCCTATTCAAGAGGATTTGTTTCATCTTTTTGTCTTATGAATTCTATATTGCAGCAATCTTCAAAAAGGATTTCAGCTGAATAGATCCTCTTACAATGTTGATGAAAAAGTGTGTGAAAATATTTCAATGAAGGAATACTGGAATGGGGTAAAGATTTATACCAGAGTCTATCATCTCTTTCCAACAAAAACATAAACAATTTCATGAGGACATCTTCATGATGTACATTTAATTCATCCATGAGCTTGTGGAATTCAAACAAGTGTTGAGAAGGATTGTCGTCCGCATATCCTCCAAATTTAGTAAGGACATCTTCCCAAATTTTAATGTCTGGAACTTTAGAAAACCATAAACATTTGTAAAGTCCAGAGGAACCTCACATCAATCCGAGCAGCGAACGAATTTGACATTTTGAGACCAGTGGAGTCGCCAGTGAATCATGTAGAGTCTTTGAACCAAGGAGTCGGCATGTGAATGATCACGTCCAATTGAATGCCTATCCCTTGTTCACCATCAAGGAATAGATCTAAACTTTTTGTCGTATCCCAAGGAAGATAACTTCATTCCTCCGTCCTCGACAACGACGCTAGAAAATCTTGTTGCAAGAGTTGACTCTAGGCTGTAATAGAACCAAGCCTTAGCACATTTTGAATAAAATAATAATTTTTTGATTGATCAGTCATATGAGGCTTCTAGAACTAGGTTTGAAACAGGCCTTTCAAATATTTATAAATCAGAAATGAAGAGGCATGACCTCATTTTCCTAATTTAATTAAAATAAGGAAGATAGATAGAAGATAGGGGATGAATAAAATTGAAACAAAGAGTTAGGTATCTAATTCCAATAAGTCTAATCTTTATTTCAACAGAGGAATGACAAATAGTTTCAAAAACAATTGTGCATATATATAACTTGTAATCTAGGCATGAACAGTCAAGCTACAGGTCTTGTTTTTCTCACAGCATAAACAGAGGAAAATTTGAACCTGACAGGCTGCCCAATAATTGACTATAGAAGACGTATTACTGAATTAGAGTCATTACAAGCTAAATATGTAAAAGAAGGAAGAAATATTGAATGTAAACATGAGAAAACAATACAGGAAAAGACAGAATTACACAGTGACGAGGTATAGAATCTCTTAGCATTATGTTCTATATTTGCTGAAAGAAATGTCATTACAAACCCAGCCCCCAAAAGGCTCTCGGCTTGTTCCCCCCCTCCTAAATATATCTACAATCTATTTATTTATACAAAAAATTTCTCAACTGAAAAAATCCTTGGGTTCCCCACAACCTCTACCTAAAAATAGAATATGATCTTAATAGTATGCATACGTTATTGGTTTTCAATTGGAGGTGTTGGTGCTTCATCTAACTCTTCATTTGTTCCAGGATGTATTTACTATCTTTTTTTCAACATATATTCATTACAGATGCCATAATCATTGGCACTCTGATTGTTGTAACACTTTTTTATGTCTTCTAAAGCTTCCATGCTCTGTTTCTTTTCATGAGATACAAATCTAGTATCCTTTGTATTAGTGATATGGCTTTGTTGAAAAAAGAAGGATAGTTCTTCTTTTTATGTACTCATTTTCCATCAGTCTGTAATATGCCCTTCAGACATTCACCAAATAGCCCAAAACTACAAATTAAGCAGCTTGAAATCCACAGGTACAAGTCTACCTCCAGTCATTACTCAGATCTATCTCTGGCATCATTATCCATATTTAAATGCTTGTTGGATGGTCCTCATTGCACTAGATGTTTCTCTGCATATGGGAAACAATTGGGAAAAAAAGAAAAAGTTTCCAAACACTGTTATTGAACAGTACTACTTCCACTTGAACATGTCTATATCAGTAAACCTTTGACCCTTTTCTCTTGGCTTGCTCATTAAATATATGACATTGGGCACCACTGTCATGAGGCTGTGAACCAGAACCATACGGCCATGAAAAATTTGTTTCCCGTGCCTTCTCAGACGCTCATCTACACCAGTTACAGCAAAATCCTCTGGATTCATTACTACAGAAAATGGAATTATCATTTCGGTACCATTTGTACATTAAGGTATTACTGCTAATAACCCACAAAAACTCTTTGACATTTTCTGGGCATTTCTTTCTTGTGCGCATTTACCTTATACTCACAAATGTTTTTCAATGGTGAACTCTATCCTGAGGAATATCAGCATCTGTGAGTACTTTGACATTTTTGTGGGTGCTTGGATGTAGCTCTGGATGTGATTCTTTCTCATAGGCACTCTTGTGTTCCATTTGTATCATTTTTTATCATGACCAACATCTTCACCTTTAGATGTTACAATGAAGTTCGTGTCAACGCCAGTAAGTATCTTCAGCAATCCAAAACCATGGGCTGACACACTCCCAACTCCCCAAAATTGTTCGTGTCCTCACAGATCATCGATACCAACCCTGCTCCATCGTATCTCCAACACACCAGTTGTAATAACTCCCATGAAGGGAGCAATAAACCACAAATCGAATATCTGGAATTATAAATTTTCCAATGAGCAGTTACCGTTCAATGAGCTAACAAGGGTGAGGGCGCCCATGATAATGCGTTTAGAAACTCGTCCAACTATATTATGTATCTTCTCATCAATGCTATTATCTCTTCCTTTTCCACCTACGCGCAAACACTCAAAATCTTGACTTCTCCCATTTTTTTTCTTTGACAGAGGGCGTTTTCATTTGACAGCTGGAATGTTTAACCCATCGGCATTTGATGCATAAGACTATAACCCCAACTTCGGGCCTTCGAGCTTCGAGGGAAAGGAGGAGTGGCTTATTATAATTCCTCCGGTGGTCAAAATCCTGAATAGGAACGTGGCACTTGGGTGCTCGGCTTTGGTCCTCCCGTGGATTCTCTTCTTGGAATCTTATGTGAGTTGTCTTGTGACTTGGCATGTGTGTGGCTTTTGGTAGCTAGTTTAGAGATTGGACGTGAAGGCTAGTTGAACCAATAAATTTTATAAAAGATAATTGGTGCAAAGGTTTGGCTAAATCAACAATTTTCTCTTTTTTACCAAACTTTAAAATAAAATAAAATATTAATTTTAATTTATATAAAATAATTTTAAAATAATATAAAAAATAAAAATAAAAAAAACTTTGTAGTTTGGTTTTTTTTGTAATTTGATACTTTAGACTTATTTTGAAAATCAAAGAATTGAGAACTATGACCAATAGGATACCTTGGGAAACTTTAAATCTTTGATATTTGGATGGTAGAGAAGTTCGGCGAAAATGGCGATAGGTTTAGAGTTTTTACTGCAGTGGAAAGGTTTGCTCTGAATGGCGCAAGGACTTAATGGTTACACAAGCTTACGCCAGGCGACAAGGTTCTAAAACTTACTGGCGCAACTGACATAAATTTTGGCGAAAGACACTAAGTTTAGAAATTTTCAATATTTGTTCCAACAAGGACCATAAACTATTTTCTAGCAAAAGATTTAAGTCTTGTACTAAGTGGAGGTTTAAGGAAAACCACAAACCATTGTCTAGTAGAAGTTGTAATTCTTATACTAAGTGGTGGTTTAAGGAAAAACAAAAACCAATCAGGGCATTTTGGATGACCACAAACCAAATCATGCTATCTTTTCACACTTGTTTGTTACTGCTTGATTGATAGGACTTCAAAACTTGAATCCTAACTGTCAATCGATGATGGTATCCCCCCCTGTTAGGGACAAGGTGAGAAAATGAAAATATTTCCACTGCAAGATGTGACATCACTCGAGAATGAATTCTTCGCTATGATTGATATATATTTTTTACTATTGATGACCATCGCCAAGAAGTGATCCACCCATAGTGGTTCTTTACTCTTACATTTTTCTTGCATTTGGAACATCTATCTGAAGGATGATTATGCTTTCCACGATGCTCATAAGGATGAAGATCGAAACATTGATCTTCCATGTGGCCAATTCGATGATAATGTTAGCATTATGGGATATGTTCTTGAACTGGAGAAAGTGAATATGAACTCTCTTGAATGAATCCATCACTTTTGAACTGGATTGGTTTGAAATAATCTGGAATGTGATAGGTCACTTCTATTTTGTTTCCAAAACCTGTTATATGCATATTATTTATGATTTCTTCCCAAGGTCTGATTATGGGCTTCGAAAGTGAAATATTAACTTGTTTATGATCAACTTTATCTTCATTTGAATCTCCTTCTAAAGTTTGTTCATGTGTTGGTTGTTGATAGGAATCATTCCCAAATTCAGAAAGAGAATTGTTATGAACAAGGACTAGTTCATAGTGATGATTCTTTTGATGTATTTCTTCTTGTTGGAGTTGTGATTTAAGCTGGAGAAATTTGATTTTTTCCTGTGAATGTTGTAAACATGTTAGGACATCCATGAGAGTTGTTATGTCAGTTGTGACTGTATTTTCCACAGAAGAGAGTATTAGAGTGTTCAATAACTCTAATAATTCTTCAACATGAGCCATTTAGACATTGACTTAGACCTCAATGGTTTCTTGCGAATCCACCCTTTAACAATCAGACTCTATTATGCAAACTTGGCAATGAAGGGAGTCGGATTCTACTGAAAATCCACCCTTTTAAAGTGTAATTCAACTTGATTTAAAAAAACACAATTAAAGTTACAAAAATACTATTTGCAATTTACCGTTGTTCTTTTGAATGTGTTGTTGATGCTTTTGATTCTACTTCACCATAGACCACTTCTTCAAAGTGTGATTCTAATCCAGATTTGATGGCATATAGTTCTACTTATTTCTCAACCAAAGTGGATTTCTATGCCTTCACTTGTTGGACTTCATGAATGATATACATGATCATAACCAATTGTAGATTTGAATAATGGAAAACCATTTAATAACCAAAATATACAATTGAGTTTAAAATAGCCATTGCAACTTAGTTTAACTGTTTCTTTCAAAATGCTCCACCAATTTCTAAAGATCTCATGGTGGAAAATAATCTGATCGATTCAATGGTGTGTACATATTATGTAATATTCAACCTATTATAGCACAATTTGTAGGTTGGGAAAATCCCGACCCAACCAAAAAGAAAGTTATACAGCTTGGGAATCCTACACCCAGTGTCACCTCAATGTAGGTCCTGCACTTCAAGGGTGACTAGGTCACTCTAGGGAGGCAATCTCGGTGACCCTAGGGGGATTGAGATGGAAATGGAGGGAAATGGAAGTGAATCCCCTAGAGGTCAATTATAAGTGGAATAAAAGGTAGGGAGAGATGCCTTACAAGTCAAGTAATTGTTTCCCCACAAGTATAGTACTTCTCTGGATGATTGTACCTGCCCGAGACACAAGAAAATACACTTTTCAATGATATATGTTAGTTGGATCAACAAGTTAATCTTGTTGTACCTAATTTGAAGCAGTATATAACAGTTTATATCAGCAAATAAAACATCCAAATCAACATACAAAGGTCTAAACTAGTTAAGTAAATCAGCATCAAGATTAGCAAATGAATGTAGGCTAAAAAGTGGCACTTGAGAAGCAAGAGAAGATAATTGTTGTAAATATGTATTTTCTGCAGAAAATTGCAGCCTTATGTTTGTAGCATTCAATGTAATTCAGAATCAAAATCAACCACACAAAAGTTCCAAGAACTATCCCAAAGATGTGCCCTAGTTAGTAGAGTAAGTGAGGGAAATTAGAGAGAGAGTCTAGGGTTAGTTTAGGAGTTATGAGATTGTTAGTAGCTAGGCTTATGCAGCCCTAATGGATGTAGGTTAAAGTTTATAACATAAATTAGAGTATTGGGAGACAGGGGGCGCCCTAGTGAGGGAAGACTCCTCTCAATGAGGCAAATCAACTTCAAGCAAGAAAACTTTCAAAAGGTCAAAAATTATGTTTCTCGAGGCAATGATTTTATATCTCCAATGCAAAAAAGTATGACTAGTGCCTTTACTATTGGGTTAATGAAATCAAATGAACAAGAGCTATAGAATCTACCTCCTTGGGGGTTTAATCCCTTTTACTTCCCAAGGCAAGTTTCTCTAGCTAGGGTTTAAGCTAAGAGGGTGTATTCCCTTATATGTCTCTTAGCAAACCCGTGTATAATCAATGAGATGAAGAAATAAAATGATGAATACTATGGTGGGGTGTATTCCCTTATACTTCCCACCTATCTCCTAGCATGACAATACTTGAATTGAAAAAGTGATAGCATAATAGTAAAAGACTATACCAAGATCAAGAGAAATGCCATGATAATCCACCACAAGAGCTAGAAAGCATCATCCAAAGCTAGCGCTAAACCTCCTCCATCAACCATTGATAAACATAGCCATAAACAAGTGCATGAGAGATAAAAGAGCCAAGATAGCCAAAAATTTCAGACCGATTCCTCTCACAAGAGGGAGAGTTGTGTTCAAAAGAGATCTTATGATCTTTATTTATACAAAATGTAGATATCATAGTTTGTACACAAATTAAGGAGTAAACCACAAGATTAGGGTCAAAAACCCTGATCTTTCCCCCTTAACAAAGTAATATTAAAAATTTCACTTAAAATTTCACTTTTTGCACAAATAAAACCCTAATTTAGGAGGACGTCACCCCTTTAGAGGACGTTTTGTCATTTTGAGTAAGTCGTTGGTGTTGGAGAAACATGGATAGGCCTCCAAAGGCCACATGTCAAGAATCTAAGAAATCTCATCATGGTAAAGACCCTTATCCTCCTCAAACATCCATGTGTCAAAAGAGTGGCACCTCGCCACCATGCCCTAGCCCCAAAATCATGATGTCAAGCTCAAAAGTAGAACATTTTTCCCCTCCTAGGAAAATCGTTTGGAAAGTAAGGGATAGGCTAGGCTGTCCAAGTCATCATCAAGGTCTTCCAAGTCTGACCTCTCTCATCTGGCATGTGGACCCCTGGCATCCAACCTGTGGGCTTGTATCCCCATGGAATCCCAAGCTAGGCTTGTTGTCCCAAAACTTTCAACCAACTAGGTCCTGCAAAGACAAATGAGCACACCCTCCAAGGATCTCAAGTCATAACATCATGATAAGAGAATCCAATCAATAAATAATTCATCTAAGCATGTGCATCAAAGATCATTATATCAAACAATTAACATCTCAAAGACACTATGCGACTTGTCAAGCTTAAATATGGGAGGGTTGACGATGTGTCCTATTGGGTAGATCTTGCCCTAGGTCAAGGAGAGTTTCCAATAAATCCCTCTCTAATCCATGTAAGGTGGATGAAGTGTTTGGGGTCAAGACTCAATGGGCATAGGTTTCATGATATACAAGGGGTCGTAGTGTCTCATTAAAGGGTGCCTTTCTAGAGGGTGTGTGGTACCTTCATCCACAATGCACTTTTTCCAAGCCCATCAATTTCCTTTTATATTTCTTTCATTATATTTTCTTTCATAATAGCATAAGGAGAGATTGAAGGTCAATACCCTGGCGTGGTGACTAGGTGATGGAAATGTCACCCACAAACACCTAATGGAAATGAGAATGTTGGCTCGTGATGAGACCCCATTTCTCTCATCCATGAAACTGAGAGACATTTCCCTAGTTTGGTGACTAGATGATGACAATGGCATACCACTAGATATCCATGGATGTGATAGGTTAGCTCGTGATGAGACCTCCTATCCTTCAAATAACCTTTCAATCATTTCTTTATTATATTGTGGGTCCCCTTTATTCAAAGATAAGTGTTCCATTGCTTTCTTGAGTGATCCTTGGGTGAAGCATCTGGAAGGTTTATATAAGGATTTTATCTTTTGCCCAACACCAACCCCTCTGGGATTTTATCCCCTTCTTCCCATAGAATGAGGGACAACCCCTTCTTGGGTCAATATACCCTAAAATCCCAATAGATAAGGAAATGGAAGGGAATAATGATGGAAAGTGGTAAGTATGGTTGGGAATGGTACGATGGCTCATTAAGGGAGTTCTCAATAGCAAATCCATCCCCAAGGAAAACCACTTACTAGGGACCAATGTCAACCACCAAGGTGAAGCAAGGCAAAAGGCATAATGTCCAAGCACATATCATGAAATATAGAGCAATCTAAGATACAACATAATCAAATGGCTTAAATATTGAAATGATGCTCACCATAATATTGACTTGTACCTCATGGACTAAGGCCCACTGCCTTCTGGAAGCTAGCTGGTGGGGTGGATGTCGTCTGCAAACCTGTGACCATATTTGGTGGTGAGTGAGTTTTTCATTTGTGCAAAATGGTTTTTTTGGTCATGTAGTCACTCGGCACTCAATATATGCAACCTGAGGGCCTGGAGACATGATCTCCTTAGTTATCCACAAAATAGGGATAACATTTGGCTCCTACTTGGGGGCATGTGCTCATTGTAGAGTGCATGAGAGCCGTGACATATCCTGGTATACTTGTGCCTGCAAGGAAACATCAAACTTCCAAGTGCAGGATGGCCTACTCATCCTTGTTCTCATATGATCATAATCAAAACCCACTAAACTAGAAAAAGAAAATTTTGACATTTTTTTTTAATTTCTAAACTAAGCATGAAATCAATATGCAAGTAGAGAAAAATGAGAATGAAATGCATCTAAACTAATATTAGAAATCAATATGTAGATGTATGGAATCAAAATGACTTGCCTACTTACCTAGTGCCTTGGGGCCCTGAAGATCACGTGATGGATGATGTCAGGTGAAGTCATACAACCAGTGCAACCATTTGACCATCTCATCGAAGTATCTCCCCCTGTGCTTAATCATATAATACAACAAATATAAGTCAAGGACATAATAACCATGAGTATAAACACACATATAATTGATCATGAAATAAAAATCATGAATATAGGTGGGAGGGAGGAAATCTTGCTAGAAAGAGAAACCATCAACCCAATCATTCCACCTGAAAGTGTAGCCACAAGACTGATCAATCCATATATGAAGGGGACTACTATATGTATATGGAGTCTCATATTCATCCATGCACAAAGACTCACTACTTGTCGAGGAATGAGAATAAATGAGAGATTGGAAGAATATTGCATAGTCTCTTGGAGAAGAGGGTAAGAGGTAAAGAACAATCTCAGGTGTAGAAAAACACCACCTCTTCCCATGTGAATCTCCATGTAAATATCCAAGATGAAAATACTTCAGCTTTGAAGAATGAACATATGACTTCTCCGAGGTGGCCACGTCCTGGTATTCCTCAAAATCTGAGCACAACAGTTGGAAGTCCTCCAAAAAAAATATGCATCCTCAAAAGGGTATGTACCAAGGGATGATTGAATATCACTTTGAGTATGTTGTAACAAGTCATCCTCGAAGGGGAGGAACAAATCTATAATGATATCATCACCAAGCTTCCAAAAATTTCAATCATATACATATGAGGACCACTCCTCTGATGATGACACCCCCTCTTCCTGAGAGCTACCCTCAATTTCATAGATGGGGTCTCTATGAAATTTGAGACAACTAAGATCCCATATGTGTCTATCAGTCTGTATGAAAGTGTTTATAGGCTCATTAACCATATCGAAGTGTACTTTCATAAGACCATCAGTATGACTGAAATTGACCATATTTTCATCTTTGTGTGCGGGATGAGAAAAGGCATGGATGTCTTCAACTGGACCTTCAAACTATTAATCATTGAGATTGATCGCTTCTTCAACATTAGGAGGTAAATAAGGTTGGACAACCTCTCCTTCATCAAGCGGGATCAATGATAGTGGTGCCTCAATATGTTGTGTTTTATCATAATTCTGCTTTCTTTTTATAGACAAGCCCCTCCATCGCCTCTTCATCACAAGAGGCTTGATTATGAGTGCATAGTTATTTTCTTTACTTTCTTCAATGGAATATGCCAAATCTACGGTTTCCTCTGATACTTCTTCACTTTTAAGGTCATGGAATAAAGCATCATCAAGGTATTCGAAAGGGTCACAACTCATCATGTTCTCTTCTTGATGTGCAGGAGGAGCATAGGTCTGGATGTCCTCATCAAGTGGAAGAGCAGATACTTCATATTCATCATATGTCTCATGTGGATCTTCTTCATCGGGACCTTCTTCAAGATTTTATTCATCTATTGTCTTGTCATCAATCCGAAAACCTTCTCGGCAAAGAGTGTTTTTGGGCTCTTGTAAAGAATCTTGAAAACTTTGAGTAGTTGTTGATATTTCCTGAGAAATTATTCAATGAGCTTTGTAGAAGAAGGAATACTCTTTGGATCACATGAGTGTGCAAGCCAATCCTTTTGACTTGATTCCAGTGAATACATGAAAATTTTTATCAGAAAATCTTCATGTAGCACATTTAAACACAAGGCATACTTCATATATTCACAACCTGGGTGACTGCTAGAGCTCTATCATCGTCAAATTTGGGGGAAATTTCTCTCCATTCTGTTGGACAATGATTTGGATAGCCAAGGAGATTCTGAACATAAAGAGAAGGATACACATTATGGAATTCCCATGGTAAGTCTTGCGAGGCCATGGTTCCATTACTTAGGGTAATACCTCAATGGAGTCGCCATATGAGCTCAAGGCTCACCAAACGATGGAAAAGGATAAGGTAAAAGTGGGTTCTATGAAGGTGGAGACGCTAGGTGAGCTTCAAAATGAGCTCATAAAGAAGGGTGGAAAGGGAACGTCCCCTAGGTGGAGTCGCCAGACAAGCTAAGGGATAGAGGCTTTGGGAGGGAAGCTTGCCAAAGTGTCGTTAGGGCATGAAGAGGATTCAAAATCCTCCCCAACAACGACACCAAAATTTTATAGTGCAAGTTGTAGGTTTGGAAAAGCCTGACCCAACCAAAAAACAAGTGCTACAACTTGGGAATCCTACACCCAATGTCATCTCTATGTAGGTCTCGCACTTCAAGGGTGACTAGATCACTCTAGGGAGGTGATCTCGGTGACCCTAGGTGGATTGAGATGGAGATGGAGGGAAATGGAAGTGAAGCCCCTAAAGGTCAATTCTAAGTGGAATAAAAGGTAGGGAGAGATGTCTTACAAGTCAAGTAATTGTTTCCCCATGTGTATAGTACTTCTTCGAATGATTGTACCTACCCAAGACACAAGAAAAGACACTTTTCAATGATATATGTTAGTTGGATCAACAAGTTAACCTTGTCCCTAATTTGTAGCAGTATATAAAAGTTTATATTAGCAAATAAAACATCCAAATCAGCATACAAAGGTCTAAACTAGTTAAGTAAATCAGCATCAAGATCAACCATACTTGTACACTGTGAAATTTTCAATCCTGAGGCCAACTACAAAAATCAAAGAAACACACTCCTAAGAAAAATAAAATCAATCAACCAAGCAATAGTAGATTCAATGATCTTTCGAAGATGGGATATCAAGTCGTCGGTGAAGAAATGAGAAGCAGTTATCCTGACCTCCATGTAACATCCCTTCTCAGTGCAAGAAACCCTCACTTTGGCGGAGTCACCCTCCAAGGGTATTGAGAGTGTGATACGATTTCTTCCCCAAGTACCATGGGAATCCCCCCATAGTACCCTTTGTAGATACATAGGAAAGGCCACTAAGGTAACCAAATCACATTTAGCCTCAGGGCGGGTATAGTCGAAAATTGGGACCAAACATATGGGAAGGATATTAAATTCCAAAATTATTTCATAGGATTGAGGACAAGTGGACCTGCAGACTCCAAGGAGAAGATACACGGTCTTCTGCTCAGGACATCCATGACCACATTCTCCTTTCCCTTGATATATCAAATTCCAAAATTGTACTCATTCATAAACTCACTCCATATTATCCAGGTGGATATCGGTGGCCACACACATTTTCGAACTGGCTCAAAACAATTTTCTGGCAATTTTGGTAATTTACTATTATTGGCAATTTTTAACTTTCGGGGCCATTTTGAGGGCCTAAATGAAGGTTTTTTGGGATAGAGCTTCTCAATGATATCTAAAGGCTCTGGTTAATCCCCCTAAATGAATCTCCTTGATGATACCTTTCCAACGAGCTATCGTGTGCCCCAAACGGAGATCGTATGCCAAAGTTACACCCCCGGGAAGTTCATACACCAAACTACCCAAAATGGGGTCCACAAAATGGTTGGCTTTTCATCTTTCGGGGTTAGGGTTTTGGATTTTATTTATGATAAAAATTCCTTTAGAGCCTCATTGTAATCATCTTTTTTCAAATGCGAGTATCTGTCACATCTCTTCTCAAAGATAAGTTGCCACCATTCTAGCGAGTCTTTCACTCTGTATTTTTACAGTCTCTGTACATTTATTTCATTAATAGAAATCGTGTATTAATGTATATCTATTTTTATCGTTGCATCTCTAATACATTTTTTTTTATATTATTGGATATTCGTGATATATCTGTGCATTTATTTATTATATCTCTACTCTCATTTTGTGCCGAAAATAATCTGGATCAGTGGTATCAGAGCAGGCTGTTCTTGATCATTTTTAAGTGCATGTCCCCGATGAGATCCAAGTATAGCACGTTGGGTCTCGATCTTGTCTCTCTTGAAGACAATCGCTCTCACACGCCCAAGAAACCCTCCATGGTGGAAGCAAAGAAAAACGATGGAGCAGATGATCCTATCAATCTATTGCTTGAGCAAGCTCTCACGTGATAGAGGGAAGAAATGATGGAGAATTTTTCCCACATCCTACAATGCCTGTCGATAGCAACAGGCACATCTTTGTCAAACAACCACTTTGGAAGCACCTCTCCTTTCAAGGTACAGGTTAATTTTGATATTCCTGTATTTGACGGTCAGATAGATGCAGATGCCCTAGACAAATGGTTAAATATGTTAGAAGGTTATTTCTATATTCATAATTTTTCCGACAGGGAAAAGATCACCTTTGCACTCCTTAAATCTCTCCCCCATGTCAAACATTGGTGGGAAACTTATTGGGAGAAAAGTTCCACAGAGGAGTCTGGAATATATGGGGCCAAGCCCACTTGGGATTTTTTTATGGATGCAGTAAAGGAACAATCTTACCCTGTTGGAAACTATGAGGACTAGTACATGAGATGGACCACACTACGACAAGAGAGGGGCCAAGAAGTTCTGGAGTTCACCAATACCTTCCATACCTTGCGCACCAAGTTGGGTATCAATTACTCTGAACGACATTTGGTTCTGAAATACCATGGGGCTCTACAAAGATATATCCAAACTGAAATGGATTTTCTGGACATCTCATCACTCGGTGCTACTTATCGATATGTTGTTAAAATTGAGAAAAAATTTAAATACCAGAACAAATAGGAGTTTAGGTCTACAAATCCGCAACAACCAAAGTATGACAAAGACATCCCTAACAAACAGTCTCCCGAAAACCAGTCCAAGCCACAAGAAAAAAAGGGTCATGGGAAGACAAAGAAGGACAGTGGAAAATGGTGCGATTTCCACAAAATCCCCTAGAACAACACCGATAAATGTCGCTCAAACCAGTCATTGGTGGCCGAGATCAAAGACAAGGAGCCGAACTTTGATTCAGAATCTGATTCTGCAAATATGGTCAAAGACAATTCATCGACGTAGACCCCACTGTTATTGTTGTGATCGCAACAGTTCAACCAAAAGAACCAACAGATCCTAAAGAGGGGGAGCACCTTTTTCATTCATAGATGTGGGAAAGGGGGACCCTGCTGCATTTTATTGTAGATAGTGGAAGCCAGAAGAACCTCATCTCAGTAGAGGTCATCAAACAGTTGGGATTGTCAACAACACCACACCCGTAGCCATACAGCATCGGGTGGCTTCGCCAATGATGAGATCTTCGTGTCAGCCAACAATGTCGATTTTCATACGGCATCCAAGCCTTTAAGGATGAGGTATTATGTGATGTTTCCCCACTGGATGTCTATGATGTTCTCTTGGGCCAACCATATATGTGGAAGTGTCATGTTGTTTATGAGTCTCGACCCTGTAGTGTCATTGTTTCTCTAGGGGGTCATATCTACAGAATACCAAAGGTAGTTCTGACAACTGTTCCACCTAAACAGTGCCGCAAGGTAGTATCTCATACTACAAAATTCAACTTCTTCACAATCTATTCAAAATATGAATAGAAGGATACTGCAACCACTACAACCTTGGCCCAACCACCTTCTATCCAACAGAAGCAGGTTGAAAAGATTGCAGAAAAGTGTAAATATTCCTTCTGCACATACGCATCTCATGTATCCATACTAGTTAAAAAGTTCCAACCCTTCCAACCACATGTTTGTGACAACCTTCGGCAAGCTAAGCAGCACAACTTCTCCAACAAGGAAAGCAACTCATCAAGATGCAGATTCAGCAAATGTTTTTCCCTCTCCCCCGGGCACTCAACGCAATGGAGACCATTGTTTCCTAAGGAGGGAGTATTGATCTAGGTGTATATTGGTGGCCACCCACCTTTTCCAACTGGCTCAAAACAGTTTTCTGGCAATTTTGGTAATTTACTATTTTTAGTAGTTTTTAACTTTTGGGGCCATTTTGAGGGCCTAAATGAAGGTTTTTGGGGATAGAGATTCTCAATGATATCCAAAGTCTTTAATTGGGCCCCCTAAATGAATCTCCTCGAAGATACCTTTCCAACGAGCTATCGTGTGCCCCAAACGGAGATTGTATGCCAAAGTTACGCCCCCGGGAAGTTGATACACCAAACTACCCAAAACAGGGTCCACAAAACTATTGGATTTTCATCTTCCGGGGTTAGGGTTTTGAATTTTATTTATGATAAAAGGGCCTTTAGAGCCTCATTTTAATCATCTTCTTTCGAATGTGAGTATCTGTCACATCTCTTCTCAGAGATAAGCTGCCACCATTCTAGTGAATCTTTCACTATGTATTTTTGCAGTCTATGTACATTTATTTCATTAATAGAAATTGTATATTACTGTATATCTGTGTTTATGGGCATATATGATACATTTATGTTATATTATTGGATATCTGTGATATCTCTGTGCATTTATTTATTTTATCTCCGCTCTCATTTCGTGCTAAAAATAATCTGGATCACCATCGCCTTTTCCTAGCATTGAGATCCCTTTGAGTGAAGATATGTTTTAAGCTTTCATGGTATGTTTTGAGCTCAAAGCTTCATCCCACTAGATAATGCCTCCAAAGATTCATATCTAACCTTATAGTTTCCAAATCTAAATCATGAGTACGATATAGCTCCTCATGTTCCTTCAACTTTCTTGATGCATACACTATCACTCCACCATCTTGCATTAGCACAGCCCCCAATCCTTGCTTTGAGGCATTTGTGTATACTGTGAAGTCTTTTTCCATATTTGGCACTCGTAGAATTGGTGCACTGGTTAGTAACATCTTAATCTTAATGAATGTAATATCGCATTCCTCTATCCATTCATACCTGACCCCCTTGCGCTGCAAGGTGGTGATGAGTTTCTCTATCTTAGAGAACCCTTCCACAAACCTTTGATAATAACTAGCTGGCCCCATGAAGCTTCTCACCTCATGAGAATGTTTTGGCACTGACCAATCCATAATGGCCTTCACCTTTTCTGTGTCCACATAAATTCCCTCATCGGAAATGATATCACCTAAATAGTGAATCTCTTTCTGGAAGAAAGAACACTTCGACAACTTTCCATACGACTTGTTCTCTCTAAGGCATGACAACACCACTCGCAAGTGTTCTTCATTTTCTCTTTATTTCTTGGAATAGATGAGGATATCATCAAAAAATACATGTACAAAGTGGTCTAAGTGCTTTCGGAATACACCATTCATGAGGCTCATGAATATTGATGGTGCATTGGTCAAACCAAAAGGGACTACAATGAACTCGTAATGCCTGAACCAAGTTCAAAAGGAATTTTTAAGAATATCTCCTTCCTTAATCCTTAACTAGTGATACCCTGATCACATATCAGTTTTGGAGAAAATTGTTGCTCCTTTCATATGATCAAATAGATCATCTATCTTTCGTACTGGGTACCTATTCTTCACTATAGCACAGTTCAATTCCTTGTAATCTATGCACAGTCATAAGGAACCATCCTTCTTCTTCACCAAAATTATTGGTGCACCCCAAGGTGAAACATTGAGCCTTATCAACCCTAATTCAAGTAGTCCCTTCAGCTGCATCTGCAACTCGCAAAGTTCTGGCACTGTCATTCTATACAGTGTCCTTGAAATTAGCTCCGCACTAGGTCTTAGCTCGATGGTAAAATCAAGCTCCCTTTAGAGAGGTAACCCTGGAAACTCTTTCGTAAAAAAATCCTTAAATTCTGAAAATATTGGACACTGATCCATAGAGGGTCCTTTCCCTTCATTGATTGCTTACACTACATATAATCGACAACCTTGCCTCATGCAATGTTTAACCTTCATTATTGAGATAAAGTGTAGAGAAACCTTCCTCCATAAACCATGCATCTCTACTGACCTTCCTTTATCATCAACACAAAGCACCCTATTCGTGAAACAATCTACCATAGCTCGATGGGCTTCTAACCAGTCCATACCAATGATTAGGTCATACATCCCTAGAGCAATGACGTACACCTTCAACCTAGTATTACACACTAACAGGTATACTAGACAATTATCAATGCCAGTTCCTAATGCTTTTTTTTTCCCCAAAGCCATCTCGACTTGTTTAAAATCATCATGCTCATAGGCTTCCAACCCACACTTTTCTAATGCACAAGGTGAAATGAAACTATATGTAGCACTAGAATCAAATAAAATTTTAACATTGACATGATTTAGCGTACCTGATGACTCCACCACCGTGCATTAATGTTTTGCCTGGCGATTATTGATCGTTGCATAAATATGGTGGCTACAACTTGCTCTTCCCATCGGAGCCTTTCCTTCTCTATGCACAAATCCTCATTGTGACTCTAGACATTCACGCTCGTAATGGGGTCCTCCACATCCCCAAAAAGTAACACAAGATGGACCATGTACATTGCCCTGTGAAGGCCTCTGAAACGAGTTCCTTCCCCTGGAGCCCCTACCCCTAGTAGTTTCTCCCCGAGAAGGTCATGGACCTAATTGCATCATGGGTGATGAGTGGGATGTTGTACTTGCTGCCATTGAAATACCTACTGCAATTGTTCTAGGTGCGACTCTATTCTCATAAGGAGGTGGCCTAGAGCTTCCTCCCTGGGAGAAGGTCCTAGGGGCCTTCCCCACGAATCTAGGTTGTTGTGGAATGGTTGATCTTATTCCTCCATTTAAACTCATATGTTCTTTTGTGTAACAAGCACTTTCAACTACTTCGGTCACTAACGATGGTTTCCACATCCGTACCATAACCCTTATCTTAGGGTTTAACCTACACACAAAATGTTATGCTTGTTGTTGATCAGTTTCCATGTATGAGACATACTTTACTAACTCCCTGAACCTAATTTTGTGCTCTTCCACAGTTTTGTTTCCCTGAATTAGAGCATGGAATGGTCCTACCTGTTATTCCTCATAATAATCTGGAAAATACTTTCTCTGAAACCTTTCCTCAAAAAGTTCCCAAGAGATGGTGTCTAGAGTAAAGTGCAATTGCTTCTCCAGATTACCCCACCAGTTCAAGGAACTGTCCCTCAATAGAAATATCACTATATTTTCTTTTGACATGGAATCATGATCTCTCAAGGAAAAACATCTTTCCATTCCTTCCAACCATGCCTCAACACGTTCACTTGCACGTCCCCCGGAAAACTATAGGAGTTTGATTTTCTATAGTTCTCCAATGATGTCCCCTGGTGGAGGCCCTCCCTCTGAGTCCCTCGACGCTTTCGGGTTACCCACCCTAGATGGTGGGGATTCCACTTCGACATCCGCTAACTGATGTCCATTTAATGTATCATTAATATCTTCTAAGGAGCGCAAAATGAGAGCTAGCTAGATAGCTCGGGCGACGGTGGTGGCGGTACTGGCATCGATGGTCCTTGGGATGATGCCCCCTAACCTCAATTTCCCCAAGTCCTAGCCATCTTGAATAAATGAATTTGTTTCCATCCAATTTCTTATTATAAAATGGTTTAATACCTTCAACGTTTTGCTTAAACTTATACTTGCAACGTAGAGTTTTTTTTGTTTTTTGTTAGTTCGTCTGTGACATGTGGGACTATCCTGTGGCTTGAGAAACTGCGACTCAAGGGCATCTAAGCCATCAAAATCACTCAGGTATCAGACCCATCCTAAGCCACATCAACCCTTAACATCGCTGGATTTGTTTTCCCTGCAAGTTTCGAACCAGTGACTTAACATCACAGAGTACCTTAACAACACACTCTATCACCGACTGTCCTACACCTCGAGGACTACTTGCAACGTAGGGTTAGGTGTAAGTTTCTTTATACTTGTTTTTAAACATACATTACTCCCATAAGGTAAGTGTCTTAGGTCAGGGTTAAAGCATCTAAGCTCGGTATCTTGGTAGGTATCCTATTGTCTCTCTTACCTTGCTAGTTGCACTAGAACTATGGTACACTCACCCATTACTCCAATCGGCTTCTTTAATCAGTGTCTAACTCTTCCCTATAACACTTTATACTCTTCTAGAGATTAATTTTTGTAATGTAATTAGTCTCTTATAATTAGTTGTAAATCCCTTCCCCTTTCTCATCGATTAATCAAGCATTAACGTTATCAAATTCAAATGCTAATCTAACCATTACATTAATTAGCATTGCTTTAATTAATCAACACATTTATTTAATATGTATGGTATCTAAATAATTATGTTTATTATCTAATATTATATATAGGTATGTTTAAACTTAAAGTAAGGAGTTTGAGAAATAATGTATATATTATATTTTACAAAGACCTTATATAACCCTATATATATATATAATTTGCATTTTAATTAGTATAATTATTATTTTTATAGGGTATTTCTAATTAAAATTTTGCAACAATTATTATCTAATATTTTATATAGGTATGTTTAAACTTAAAGTAAGGAGTTTGAGAAATAATGT
>JASDQU010736969.1:11087-23757 GCA_032191745.1 Picea mariana | reverse complement strand
GAAGACTTTTTTCAGTTTTGAAGCCTTGAGTTTTGCGTGTTTGAATTTGGAATCTTTGTTTTGTTCCTTCTTATCTACTTTTAAATGCATTACACATTATAGATTGGAAGAAAACAAATAGAAGGAATTCCTTTCAAATTGCATTTACTTGAAAAGAAAAAGAGAAAGCATAAACTTTTGTTGGAGTGTTTTCAAAAGTAGCTTAGGAAAGTTGTTTGCTTTCAAATTGCAAAAAAATCATTTCATCATTTGGCATTGTTGTCCTTTTCATTGAAAATAAAATTAATATTGCATGTTGTTGAAGTGCTTAGTTGTCATTATAAATAAGTAAAGAACTCCACTCCCTGCTTTAGCTAGCTTTCATCGAAAAGGAATTATTGCATTGCATCATTCTTTGCACCTTTTTGGAGTCGAGTCCTTTACACATCGTCTATTTCACTACCGCACCCTTGAGTAAACCAACAACCATAAAATCAAGCGCTTAATAAAATGATCTAGCAACGTTTCTTTTCAGGGCTTGTACATCAACAGTAGATCAATATAGACGTTTGGAATAGTTTGTGAGGTGAACTCTCCAAAGAAACTAAAATCAACTTAGAATCTTGCGATAGGGAGAGAAAATCCAATTTTCATATGAGCATAGTCGTGACCCCCCTCTCACACAAGGGATAAACATGAGGTCGTCTACGGGCGAGCATCGAAGATTACCCCTCCAAGGCTTAACCAAATGTAGTGGAATGTTAGTATATTGGGGGTTCTTCTTGAGAATTGACTATTTTCATTTGGTCTCGGAACTTTATGAATCTTGAATCCATTCGGGGTCCTCTAGAGTTTTTTCTAGTCCTCTTGATCTCAGTCCTCTTGGAGAATTTCAGACTTGATATCCTGTCCATACTTTCGGACCTGACTGTCGACTGTACCCATCTGAAGGCTAATTGCAAATTGGTGACCTTAGTTCCATAATATTTAGGGTCTTTGCACAAGGAGATGATGAAGGGGAGTATTTATTGTACCTGGGTCAGACATTGGTTAAACTCACTCAGGATCCTTGGAGGGTCACCTGTGGTTCTCTCCGTAAGAGGGATTGCACCAGGGCGTAAGTCCGTTAAACAGGTCACCAACGTAACTGATCCACCCGCTCAACCCCTCCCCTTCTCACGTGTTCCCATGATGTTGGATTTCATAACCAACTAGTACGTTCATTGTGAGAAGTTATTGGTTTGTTTGGTTTGCTTCCTAGATTTTCTAGTGTGTGTTGTTTGTTTTCTTAGTGGACCTTAGGGTTGAGTCTGTATCTATGGCATTAGTCCCTGGGTATACCAATGAAGTAATCACTTTTCCTGGGATATCGTTTGTTTCTCCTTCTGCGGGACACTTTGGTCCACCTTATATTGCAACTTTGACTCTTCCTCATCTCACGATTGGGTTATCGGATTGGTTGTTTTCCACTTCGTTGAACATCAATGCTCCTAGTGCTTCGTATGTAAACACTCCACCCCCGTATCATCAACCTCATGTCGATCCTCCACCTTCTTCACCCCTAGAGTCTTCTTCATGTTCTTCCTCTTCACCTAGTAAAATCTCTACAGCTAGTAACCATGTGGATAAGGAGAAGAAACGGAAGATTAAGAAGAAGAAAAACAAAAAAGAAGGAAATCTCCCAACCACTACAAGACATGTTGGAAGTGATCAACCAACCTCTAGGAATCATGTCGAGATGTTGATGGTTTTGTCACGTCTAAAAGTCGCAATCCCAAATTCCCTTGCAGGATTTGCAAGGGTGATCACCTTCTCAAGGATTTCCCTAGTATTCCCAAGGTCGTAGAAGTGTGGTCTCAGTTTTCTTCTCCATCTGCATCATCACTCGTTGCAGGTCATGCTGGTGACAAACCATCGACTAGTAATCAAGTTGGAAATATGAAGGGTAAATTCAAATTTCCTCACTTGTTATGTAAGGAGATGCACTGAAACTACCTTTTCCCCTGTGTGGATTAAGCTTCATATATATTGAAAAATATTGTTGATGTTCAACAACAACTTCCAACGGGTTACCGTAAAATCTCTCCCAACCTGTCGTTAGTTGATGAACTGGTCAATCTAGTTCCCTCCTTGGTTAGTCTGATTGATCAAGTGGTCAATTTGGTTTCATCCTAAGTTGACCCAGTTGATAAAGTAGTCGATATGATTCCATCATCAGTCGATCCCACTCTTCCATCAAAGAGTGAAACCCAAGTGATCGATCTAAGTCCCTCCTCGGTCGATCTGGTCCATCAAGTGGTTGATTCGATATCCCCATCGGTCGATCCCACTCCTACTTTGAAGAGTGAATATGTCGCTTAGGTATTTCTTGTTATAGTGGATTCCTTCCGGAAAAGGGGGAATTCCACCCATTCCAAGGGCACCTCCTCCAGGCAATGTAATTACCATTTATTGGAATGCTCTAATAGAACCTTGTCTCCCTTCTTATGTGCCTTTTCAAATCATTTTCCAGGTTTGTGGTAGGCATATTCCTAACACTATAATATATGAAGGAGCTTCTATTAGCATCCTATCCTCGAATGCTTGGAAATATTTTGGTTCACCTCAGCTTGCGTCGGTGACTCAGAATCTGTTGAATTTTAACAGACACGTTAGTCAACCTTTAGGGATCCTTCTTCATTTTCCTATTACTTTGGGAGGAAACATGGTATACATTGATATGATGGTAGTCGACGACCCCTTGTACTTTAATTTTCTCCTCGGGTGAGACTATGTTTACACCATGCAAGATTTTGTGTCCACACTTTTTCAAGTGATGTGTTTCCCTCACAATGGAAGCATAATGACCATAGACTAGATTTCATTCATAGGCCCTCATATGATGGCCAACCATCTGAATTCCCTGAATGGTCCTTATATGCCAGCGTCATCCACTCTGTCACAGGTCAATTATGTGGCAACCTGTCCCATGTATTCAACTCTAAATGAGCAGGAATCTCTCCCTTCTTCTGACTTAGATCTGGAAGTTGACATGGTGATCTCTTCGTTAGGGATTTTAGAGCCCGATATCCATACCCCTATCATGCCCCTTGATATGTATTCCTTCCAGAGTGTTGTTCTTCTATCTAGCAAATATCTCTTGGAAGCCGTGATCGAGGTTTGTCCCTTGGCATGTATTCTCCCAGAGAATTATTCTCTTGGAAGCCATGATCAAGATGATAGCTACAAGCATGGTTCCCATTTATGTTTCAAGCTCGTTAAAAAATGAAATAGTGGTCTAGGGATCCAACCCAACAAAGAGCATAGTTTATTTTCGATTTCAATCTCATTAAAAAATGAAACCAATTGTCGAGCATAGTTCTTTTTCTATGTCAATCTCGTTAAAAAAATGAAACAAATCCTTATGAGCATGGTTCTTTTATTGTGTCAAGCTCATTAAAAAATGAAATAGTGGTCTCTCCCGTTGAATTGATTCTTCCATAAGAGCTCGTCATTGAACCTTCATTTCATCTGCCTATGGCATTTGATCCTCTTTCTTCCTTTGGTGAACATTTTCCTATTAGTAGCCAACAGTCTAATTTGGCATAGAAATTGGCGATATGTAATATCATAGATCCGACTAGTCTAGGAAATGTTGCTAATCTGATATGTCTACTATTTTATATGATACACTGGGGGTTTATGAATTCGTTTCAAATGTGTGTGTAGATAATTAATTGTTTACAGCATATAAATGAGCACACAGATAGAAAATGAGACAAAAGACTGCAAACCATATATTATTATATCTCTGCGGAGTGCAATGTCGAATGCGGTTGAATAAAATAAATCACTCAGCTAGATCAGTGACAAAAGGATCTTAGCCAGAATACAATAAGAAAACTAAAACAATAATACCCGATACTAGAAGAAGGTTGGGGGATCATTGGATGAGATGTAAGATCTGTTGCGAGCTACGGTAACTCATACAACAACTGTTGTAAGACCGGAAAGTTCTCCCTGGTGGTTAAACCCCTCATATCTTCCTTGAAACTGTCCCAATCAGTGTGCCCTTCTCTCTCTCTAAGTCTTGGTGATTGATCTGTTGATAATTGTCCCTCTGTTGATATGTCTAGAACCCAGATGGATCCCCTTGGGGAAATGCGCCTCTATGTTGTTGGAAAATGTGCCCTAGTGATTCCTCTATCGAAATCAACTAATAAGGATCTAAAACTAAGCACCCTATGCTACTGGGAAATGGTTGGAAGGATTTCCTCGGATCTGATCTGATGATCGGGAATCCCAAATGTGTCCTCCCCAACTGTCGCACCCTCAACGGCTAAAAAATGCGCCCCAGATGATGTCTCCATCATAATCTGACGAGAAATCGGGCAATAGATGTGCCTTGCCTTCCTCTCAACTAGGTCGGAAGGGAATCCTTGGATTCTCCCTAAATGGGACAAATCGACTCACTAAACCTCCTCAGACGTTGTGCCCTCACCTTAAATAAGTGCTCCCTTGCTGCTGAAAACTGTGTAACTGTTGTTGAAGACTGATGGAATATCTGTGTGATCTCCCCAGTGACTAGGGTGTGTCTCTCAACACCAAAATCAACCTTTGGGTCTATTCCTCCTGGAATCCACTGATTTATCTCTCCTAAGATGTGCCTCTCTCCTCAATGACAAGTCAAAATCTGCATAATGGTGAATTAGGTTTCTTTACCCTTCCTTTATAGCTTCCTGAAACCCTAATTCATTGTTGACCTATTTTTAGCTTATCTATTTTATTTTTAGCTCACTTTGAATTAAAATCAGTTTTAGCTCAATGTCACTTTCGAATTATAACACCCTCGGCCGAAGTGACCTCTAGTAACTCGGTTTACCCCTACATGGCCCTGGCTATAGTCTAACGGGGTTGTTTAGACCATTAAGCCTCCTCTCTGGAGCTCTTATTTGGAAATGGACATTACAGTCCTCCCTTCCCAAAATTGCTTGTCCTCAAGCAATACCAATCCAAGGTGTTGCAACACCCACTCGCTCTCCCAAGTAGCATCCTCTATTGGAAGTCTTCTCCCTCTGATCAAACACTCTCTGATGACCCTGCTCCTCAATTTCTGCTCTCGGAACTCAAGTACCTCCTCTGGAACCAACTCCAACTGTCCATCCTCATCCAATCGGGGAATCTCCTCTGATGTGCTGATGAATTTTCCCATGGCCTTCTTGAGGAAAGATACGTGGAACACATTATGGATCATGCACCCCTTTGGAAGCTCTAGCTCATAAGAAACCTTGCCTACCCGGTGCATGATCCTGTAAGGCCCATAAAATTTGGGCTTGAGCTTCTCAGCCCCACTCTTCATTATAGATGATTGTCTGTAGGGTTGGAGTCTTAGGAAAACCAAGTCCCCAACCTCAAAGTTGCGCTCGATCGTGTGTATGTCCACACTCATCTTCTGTCGGTTCTCTAATGTCTGCAGGTTCTCTTTTAGTAACTTGAGAATCTGCTCACCTGGATGTAGCCACCTGACCCATGTTCTTTGTTGTCCTCCCACATAGTTCCTCAAATACCCCTCAACCCACTTGTTGACTATCTCGGTCTTCCCATCTGTCTAAGGGTGATAGTTGGTGTTGGGTGTCAACTCTGTCCCCACCAATATGAACAACTCCCTCCAGAATGTACCAATAAACAGATTTTTCTTGTCACTAATGATGTTCCTCGGCAACCCATGAAGTTTGAAGACCTCTCTGAAGAATAACTTGGCTACTTGAACTACGTTGTACTCTATCGGTATGGCATAGAAGTGAGCAAACTTGGTCAATTTGTCGACCACTACATAGATGTAGTCCTTACCATGAACCTTGGGTAGGCTTTTGATGAAGTCCATTGATATGCTCTACCATTTCTGCTCCGGAATGGGAAGTGGTTGAAGTAGCCCTGCTAGAAGCGTATGCTCTAACTTGTTATGCTGACAAGTCACACACTCACTGATGTACCTCATAACGTTCTACTTGAGGCCCTTCCATGAGAACCTCTCTCTGATCTGCCTGTAGGTTTTGAAAAACCCCTAATGGCCTGCCAGTGGTGAAACATAAACTGATGCTAGGATCTTCTTCTTGAGTCTTGAATCTGGTACTAAGTAGACTTTGTCCTTGTAGAATATGACATCGTTAATGACCATGTACCTGTCATCCTGAACCTATCCATCCAAAAACTCACATGCGAACTTGTATTCCACTAACAAGTGGGATTTTCAATCCGTTGAAACCTCCATCAAAGAACATGTCGTGGGTCTCCTAGATAGTGCATCGGCCACAATGTTCTTCTTCCCCTTGACGTACTCTATGTCGAAGTCGAAGGCTTGCACCTTCGTCACCCATTTCTGTTGGTGCTCACTGAGGTCCTTCTTCTCAAGGAAATACTTTAAGTTGTTGTGATCTATTTTTACCATGAATTTGTTGCCCACCAAATATTGTCCGAATTTGTTCAAGGCATGCATGATTTCCAGCATTTCCTTGTCATAAATGGAGTACAGCCTCTCAGCTTGAATGAGCTTCCTGCTCTCGAACAAAATGGGGTGTCCTCCCTGCATCAAAACTGCCCCAATACCCTTATCGGCTGCATCACACTCTAATATAAATGGTAAAGTGAAGTTTGGTAATGCTAACACTAGACATGTTCCCATGACTTCCTTCATGTGATCAAAGGATTTTTGTGACTCCTCGGTCCAGATGAAATCCCCATGACAAGTGATATATGTAAGTTGTGCTCCAAGCTGAGAAAAAACCCTAACAAACCATCTGTAACAGTTGCATAGCCCAAAGAAGCTCCTCAGATTTGTCAAATTCTTGGGCATTGGCCAATCCAGAATGGCCCTAATCTTCTCTCGGTGCACATGTACCCCTGTGTACTGATTATATGGCCCAAGTAAAGTAGTTCCATCATACTGAACTCACACTTGGACTCTTTGGTGTATAGTGACTATGTATCCATGATGATGAGTACCTCATCCAAGTGCCTCATATGCTCCCGCCATGTCTTGTTGTAGACCAAGATGTCATCAAAGAAAACCAAAATTGATTTCCTCAACTGCTCCCTGAATATGTAGTTCATGCAAGACTAAAATGTAGTCGGTGCATTGGTTAGCCCAAATGGCATAACCAGGAATTCAAAGTGACCAAAGTGGCATCTGAATGTCCTCTTCTCGATGTCCTTCTCTCGGATGTTGATCTAATGATATCCAGAGTGTTGGAGAAATTTCTATTTTCGACACACTAGTTCAGTGGGAGTTAACTGACTAGTTCTATTTTAGACTTTCTATTTTTACCATCACTATTATGCATGCATGCATTCCTAAGGAAATCTAACTGCCCTGAGTGGGCCTAATGGTTAAGAACATGTGTTTCCTCTTAAGAGGTCACAAGTTCAAATCCAGAGGGAGGTAGGGTATGTATACTTCCGTAGACTTTACCAGTCAAATCGTTGGGCGGAGGGGGGTCCCTTGTCCCACAAACAAGGGGGTCTCATACACCAATTTGGTGTGGCTTGGCTGTGACCTTAAAAATAAATTATTATTATTATTATTATTATATATGAGTGTATTCCACTCATTCATTGTATCATATTGATCATGATCTATGTATCAATCATCAACTCATTGGAGTAGTGTGAATATATTTTCTCATTCTTCCATATTGAATCTCTCTTCCTTTCTTGATAAGCTTTGTTTGTACTTGCTTTAGCTAGATCTCATGTGCAGGTTTCCATGAAACAATGACATGGTATCAGAGCTATGTTGTTTGGAGCAAGCTAGACAAGCCAAAGAATAAGGAAAATCGAGGTTTCGGTGAGCTAAATCTGTGGTTGTACCTTTCAGTAGTTATTCCTCTCCAAATATTACGTTTTTGAGGAAACGGCTCGGGAAGAAATGAAATCGACCCATTTTGGAAGTGGGTTTTCAACCGTTTGGCGAGATTATTCACTGTTTGCTCAGAAAGTAAGCCGCAAGATAGCCTCCTGAAACTGATACGAATCTGTGGTCGTACATTTCTATAGTGATTGCTCCCAAAAATATTAAGTTTTTGAGGAAATGGCTCGCATAAGAAGTAAATCGACCCATTTTGGAAGTGGGTTTTAAACCGTTTGGCGAGATTCCTCGCCGTTGTCTCAGAAAGTAAGTCACAAGATCATCTCTTAAAATGGATAGGAATTTTCACTTAAAGTGCCATTTCTGTCGTGATTTCTTAATTTTTCACTTGCATATTGAGAGTAAATTTTTAGGGGTTCTTAGAAACAGTGGGAGAGATGGATATGACAACTATTATACAGTCAAACTTGGTGGTAATCCTCACACCATACAATTATTTTGATTGGAATCCCAAGGCGACATTCCAACTCAAAAAAAAAAGGACTATATAATTTGACGATGGCGACAGAAACAAAACCTACATCAGCGATTGAGAAGATGAGATGGGTGAACCGTAAGGATGAGGCTACAAGACTACTTCTTGAGTTAATCTCCACTCATTTTTGGTTTCATGTTGCCGCATGCAAGACTCCAAACAAGATCTAGACCACCTTAGAAGGACTCTTTGGAAAGCAGGATGAGATGTGAGGTCATATGCTTGAGGTAGATTTGAATACCGTAGACCCTAAAAGTTTTGATAATATACAAGATTTTTTTACTAAATTTAAATATTTGCTATTAATCTTGGGTGAATGTGGTATTGATAAGTCTACACAAGAGAAACAACTTATTCTAACAATCGTGTCCAAGCTAGGACCAAAATACGTTGTATATGTCTCCAATTTCCATTCTGGAAGGTGTCTTTTTGGAACAAATTGGAAAATGCCTACGTTGGCTCAGTTCATTGAGTCTCTTACACAAGAGAAAACAAAACTCATACAGATGGGCCTCATGAAATATCCCAAAGCACATGCACTCACCATGCATGATGGAAAAGGGTCATCCAAACAGAATGGGAAGGAGGGATATTCCAAACCCTTCAACGATTCTTCAAGTTCCAGAGACTCTTCATATTCCAAGAAGAATAAGAAGGGAAAACAGTGCACTTACTGCAATAAACTGAATCATGAAGAATCCACATGCATGAAGAAATAGATCAATCTTATGGCACAAGCACTTCAACAGAACAACCTTGGAGACTTCATTCCTGAAGGAGCCAAGAAGAAGAAGGAAGAAGACCATGTGCCTAAGAAAGGTAATCATCATGCTCTGGTTGCAATTAATTCCTCATCTAATTCATGGATTATAGATTCTGGTGCATCCCATCATATGGCAGCAAAAGAGGAAGTTTTATTTTCTTTGAGTCCATACTCAAGACCCCCTATTCTCATGGGGGATGACACTCCAGTAGCAGTAGCAGGAGAAGGGAGAGTGGAACTCCACAATGGCAATTTTGAGAATGTTTTACATGTTCCAAAGCTTTCCATGAATATGCTCTTAGTTTATCAGATCACTCAGAAAGGTAAAAAGGTTGAATTTACATCAAATTCAGTTTCAATAATTGACATGCATGAAAATTTCATCATTGCAATTGGTGAGGTGGATCACAAGTCAAGGTTGTATAAATTCACTAAGTTTTCTGACGATGACTCCTCTATTCTACTTAAACATAAGGAGAGTACTTTGCATGCACCTCCAGTGCAACATGCATATACTCTTGTTCTTCCATCAGTTTCAGACATCAGATATGATTCCATACACTCAGATTTTGTACATGGAAATAAGCAGGTAGTATAGCCAGATAAGAAACCAGCGTTGAAGCTTCAGGAGATGCCCAAGAAGGCACAGACCACACTTCAGGTAGCAGGAAACCTTGCAGGGAATCCATTGGATTCGAGCATTACTCGATCTCAACATGAGGAGCCTTCTCATGTACTTTAAGCTTCAGAACCTGCGATGCCCATGCATTGCTATATGGTTCAATCTACTAATCCAAAAAACTACAATAGGGTTGTGGGAAATCCATTATGGAAAGCAACCATGCAAAAGGAGTATGAATCACTCCTACAGAACCAAACTTGGCATCTGGTTCCACTTCCACCAGAAAGGAATATTTTCAGGTGCAGATGGGTCCACAGGATCAAGAGGTACAAGGCTAGACAGGTTGCCAAAGGACTTCATCAGATCCATAAATATTTCTATATCTTCACGAAGACTTTCAGTGAGCAGAAGTTTCAGACTTTGTGGGATTGTCTTGCAGTGAATAAAACAATTGCCTAGCAGCTGTCATTTTCTTCTTTTGATACATTATCTTTTGAGGGGGGGTTTGTTCCCGCGTGGTTTTCCCTCTTTCCTCACTTTTATTCAGTGTTCATTAGTTGCATTGTACATGAGCACCTAAAATGGCCTAGTAGCCGAGACTCATTTTTTACTCCATAGTGATGTTCAGGGGGGGTGTTGGAGAAATTTCTATTTTCGACACACTAGTTCAGTGGGAGTTACCTGACTAGTTCTATTTTAGACTTTCTATTTTTACCATCGCTATTATGCATGCATGCATTCCTAAGGAAAGCTAACTACTTGATTGCTTTTCTTAATTATGGAATGTTTTGCCCTATATATGAGTGTATTCCACTCATTCATTGTATCATATTGTTCATGATATATGTATCAATCATTAGCTCATTCTAGTAGTGTAAATATATTTCTCATTATTCCATATTGAATCTCTCTTCCTTTCTTGAAAAGCTTTGTTTGTACTTGCTTTAGCTAGATCTCCTGTGGAGGTTTCCATGAAACACAGACACAGAGCATAGATCAATATTCGAGAAGAAAACTGCCCCATGCAGCTCGTCCATCAACTCATTGATGTGAGGGATAGGATATCGGTTCTTGATGGTTTTCTTGTTCAAGTCCTGGTATTCAATGCACATCCTCATGGTACCATCCTTCTTCAGAACTAAGAAAACTCAAGAAGCGAATGGATTGTTGCTAAGTCTGATGTGCCCCATCGCTAGAAATTCCTTAATTGCTTTCTTTATCTCATCATTGAACCTCCTAGGATAACGATAGGGTGGTGTGATCATAGGTTTGGCCCCCTCCTCCAGCTCAATAGTATTCTCAAACCCTCTGTCAGGTGATCTCCCTAGTGGAATCGAACCAAAACCTTGTTGATACCTCCCCAACAAGTTCCTTATCTCTGTCTGATATTGTTGTCTACCCTCTGAATCCTTTTGTTTAGTGATCAAGCACTCTACATCATATGCTGCCTCCCCATGCCTAAATATCCTCTCCATCCTCTTGGTCGAAATTGTCTTAGGTGCCCTTGTCGACATGCCCCTCAGAATGATCGTCTTCCCATCATTTTCCCTGAACCCCATCTCCATGGTTTGGTAGTTGGTGGTGATTTTTCCCAATGTGATCAACCACTGGACTCCCAACACCACATATGTGTCTGATAGGTTGACTACATAAAATGTGTCTCTCATGATGTAGTTACTTAAATTTATCTCTAAGTTTGGGACTCTACCTAGACACTCCACCATATGGCCATCTGCTACTGCAACATCAAATCCCTCAAACTCCTATGTCTAAAGTGCTCGCCTCAATACCAATGAAGCATCAATGAAGTTGTGGGTGGCCCCACCATCGATTAGGGTGATTTCTCGTTGTCTCTGAATAGTCCCTTTGATCTAGAGGGTGTCATACCTAGGAACACCATAAAGGGTTGTTATGAATCCTCCCTTTGTTGGTTTTCATACTTTAGCCTGCTCAAGAGGTTGTGGTGCTACCGGTGGACGGGTCCCTGCCAGTGTCGGTGGTCTCCATGGAGGATGCTCCTCTGCCTGTGATGGCTCGTCCTCTGAGCTAGTGGAACTGTTGTCTTGCTACTCCTCCTCACTATCCACATTGTTTGTTGCCACCTCAATATAATGGATCTCTCCCTTTCCCATGCACCTGTGGCCTGGAACCCAAGGGTCTCTGCAAGATAATCATAGCTTCTTCCTCATCAACTCTCGTCTGGTGTCATTGTCCAACTTGGGCTTACCCTTCCATTCCCTTTGAGTATTTTTTTTATCTTTGTCTCTCTGTGGTACAAAGGATTTGGTAACGATTTTGGGTTTCAGTGTTGAGTCCCCCATGTCTCGCGTGTGGACAATGGCCTCTTGTAGGGTGTGAGGCTTGAAAGCCTTAACCCAACCCCTCAATGTCTATGTCAATGCCTCAGTGAAAAGCATCACCAATGTTTTCTCCTATATATCGGATACAGCCACTGCCTTCCACTGGAACTCTATGATGAAGGCCTCGAATGATCTTGTTTGTCTCAACTGTGTAAGGTCCCTGAAATGGAGCTATGGATATCTCATGTCAAACCTCTCCATCAACCTCTCAGTGAAATCCAAGTATGAAGTAATGTGGTTGTGACCCAAGGTCACCAGCCCATGGTACCACCATTCCTAGGCCTCCCCATCCAAATGCAAGGTGGTGAAGCTGTCATCAGGTTAAGATTGAAATATGTTTCAAGCTTATGTGCCCATGCCTGAGCTGAGCATCGTGATGATCCATTGAAAGTAGGGATGTTCAACTTCCCCACTTTCTTGATGAAATCCATGTTTTGAGTTTTCCCATTACCCCTCTATGCCTCTTGGGGTCCGTTCTGATACCTAATCGAACAGTAGTCTAGCAAATTCATGTCTACATGGAACTTCGGTCCTAGTGTCAATGTAAGGTAGCTAGAGAGGTAGTGGG
>JASDQU010736968.1:136389-176093 GCA_032191745.1 Picea mariana | reverse complement strand
CCTTTCAACTAACAAAGGGGGGAATTGATGATGGAATTGGTTGTCAGACAGAAAGTTTCAACAACAACAAACATCAAGTATGCCAGATGGGCATTAAATTTGCCAAATGGGCAACTGTGGTTTGTAGATGACAGACTTTGGCAGAAATATGGTTCAATAGTTTAAGTTGAGTCATACATAATTTGGATGTTAATTTTGATTTTGAGAGAAATGATGTGGATGTTTGGTTCACATAGATGGTCATTTGACCTAGCAGAGGACAAGAGGATCCTTCTGGATTGCAGCTTGGCATTTGATTGAGTTGTCGGGCATTTTCAGAGATGTGTCAGACTAGAAGATGATTCACTTCTCTTGGTTCACTCTCATTATATTGGAGTTTACATTAAGTAAACAATTTGCATGCATCCTGACTCACATGATTACGTTGTGATATTTTCCAGAGATGGCAGGCTTTGACAAGATTATGGTTCAATGACTTGCAATTGAATCATACACATTATACATTGAGATGTTGTTGGACACCTAAAAGTGTCAAGATTGGTTAGTGGATATCCAAAAACCATCATATACATGGTATCAATTGGTTAGTGGTCATCCCAAACCACAGATTCAGAGAGCACTTCAGTGATACACTGATATTACAGTGGTGATACTACATGTTCACCAATTAGCAGGAGACATCAGATTCTTCTAGCTCAAATACTTGGAAAAATGATCAAATTGTCAAGCAATCAGGAAATGTTCAGATATTGCAGTTGTTCACTTCCATATCTCAGGTCTCTTCCAGTTCATTTCAAATGAACATGTTCAACATCGAGATTGGTGGTTTTTCAGGTAGTTCTTCATTGAGGCTCAACACAGGAGTTTTAGTATAAAGACTTGGAATTGATACCAGTTTATGTTTTATTGCTGGTATTATTGATCAGACTTGTGATTGAGGGGGGGATTCTTAGCCTATGGCTTACTTTTACCAATCACTAAGTCTAAATTGTCACCTATATTTGTATTATTCATTTAGGATATTAGTAATATATCCTCAAGTGATGACTAATGAGTTAGTTATGATTGCCTAGCCTAGTCATCATGTATGATTTTAGGATCTAGAGCAAATCTCACTATGAGGTGGAATCACCCATTGTACTATAAATATGTAACATTGGAGTGAATACATTTAGTGTTGGCTAGTGAGCCTTTTCTGTCATGTTGTTATTCTTGTTTATGTTTTATCAAAAACATGGAAGAATCCATTAGAGGTAGGAAGATAGTACATACCAAATGGAAGGTGATTCAATAGATGGGAATGGTCATGAAATAAATTTGGAAATATAGTTTTTCGAGGGAGGAAATGTTAAAAGTTATAGTATAACCATTGGTATGATGGAAGGATGTCCTTTGTACAAAATTGGCCATGGGTTCTATTAGAATACTGCCAGTAGAGTTTAACTTAGAAGAATATATGGTTTATTCATATGGAAGGAGCCAATGGATGAAGCACATGCTATGATTCATTATTGAACACATGGATGGCACTCCCTAGGGGACACATTTCAAATAAGGTGATCGTGAATGGTTGATGATAGTTGGAATAAGCCATCACAAAGGTGTCTTTGAATACATATGGAAAGAAATTTGATGTAGGCATACAAATATGTTTATTGGCAAGTATGTTTGGAATATCAAGTGCCAAGGGGACATGCCAAAACTATAAGTTGGGGAAAGGATCATAGCACACTTAAGGAAAGAGGTTTCATTAGGATATGTTGTGCCATTATATAATAAATGAGACTCTTTAGAAAAAGTAATACTTATGTTAAAATCCACTAAGAGACCTATTGAAGCTAACTAGAAGGGTTAAATTAACCCCATAAGAAAAACATCACCCCTTAAGCATATAGTTAAGGGGAAATACACAAATTTTATGAAGATTACATAATCACAATAAGGATACACCTAACACTTTAGTCTAAAAGGGAATGGGAGAACTCAAGGTATGTATTGAAAAAATGAATACTTGGATGCACTCTCACTAAGGAATGTTTCACCCAAATCAATTGGATCAAAGACAAGGGAAAAGCCAAGCATGAAGACTACAACAAAGGGGGGATTACTTATGTGAAAATACAATACAAGATTAATGTATATGACAAAGGGTAACCATTTCTCATACACCGAGACAACAAGAAAGATGACCAAAAACAATTTTCAGATCTTATGTAGTCGCATAAGGGTTATATGAGGTAATCTAAGTACAAAAGTCATAACTGCTACTTTTTAAAAATAGTTGTGACAAATTTTGAACATTAAAAAAGGAGCCATGAAAGAAATGGATTAACGCGACCCTAATAACTTTTTCAAATGTACACAACTTACTAAGGGTCGGAGGGACCTTGACAAGATAGAAACGAAATCCATGGACAAAAAATATTTTGAAAATCATGCAATCATAGTGGGGTTGTAGAAAATGGACTACATAACAAATGGTAGTTATAATTTGACATTTATAGTCAATTCTAAACCTAAGGAAAACAATCTAGAGAAGAATAAAATATGTATTCAAGGAATCTAGAAGGATTTTCAAATCCTATGTACCCCATCATGATCGATGGAGTATTCTGGCACTATGTCCAAATAAATACATATCCTAATAACTATATATTTCCAACTCCAACCATGTAGAGGCTATGCATAGGATAAAGTTTCATAAAGAGACAAAACATAGGAGTGGTTATTTTTTTACACAACAACATAATGGTCAAATCGACAAATCCATGTATGGGAAACAAAAAATATTTTGAAAATCATGCAATCATAGAGGGGTTGTAGAAAATGGACTACATAACAAATGGTAGTTATAATTTGACATTTATAGTCAATTCTAAACCTAAGGAAAATAATCTAGAGAAGAATAAAGTATGTATTCAAGGTATCTGGGAGGATTTTAAAATCCTATGTACCACATCATGATCGATGGAGTATTTTGGCACTATGTCCAAATAAATACATATTCTAATAACTATATATTTCCAAATCCAACCATGTAGAGGCTATGAGTAGGATGAAGATTCATACAGAGACAAAACATAGGAGTGGTTATTGTTTTACACAACAACATAATGGTCAAATCGACAAATCCATGTATGGGAAACATCTGATTCGATAAATGTTGACATTTATCAACATAATTACTGAGACATAAGGATCACATAGATTGTTGTAGAACATCAATTATATATGATCAAGAATTTTGTGATATATATACCTAAGAGCAAGAGTTTAGAGCATATGTGAGAGAGAATATCAAATAATACGAAAGAGGTAGTCAAAGAAACCCAAAAATAAAGAATAGAGATACAAGAGAAGAATAATCTAAGATAGTTGATAAAGAAATCCAACACCAAGGAATCAAGTGTATATTTTTAAAATGGGAAGTGGATTGGATCATATGTAGTCCACACCCTAAAGACAATATACAACTTGCTTTCCTCATAAAATATACTAAGAAAAATCTTCATGTGGGAATTCCTAGGAAAACATAATCTAGTTAGTGTTATTAAGATCTAGTGGGAATGCAAAAATAGATTTTGTAAATTCCCTTCCAATTTATTCCCCATAGACTATCTGAAAGAGTCGATTAGGGATATATTAATGTTGGTTCTAACTAATTGTATGGGAAAATAGTTGTTCACAAATACATGAACACTAGGTCCCTCTAATAAAATATTTCATCACTAAGGGGATTGTTTTCAATTGGGTAGAGATCCTCTTGAGAAATATGAATACTACCATTAAAAAGTTCTTAGAGAATCTCGATGAATAGTATTCATAGCTTTATATGGAAACATTCATGGATGATGGAGTTTGTTCAATAAATGATTTCTTTGAGCTTTGTGAGATCTAGCATCCCCCACTTCTAATCATTATTAGATTTTATGGAAATAGAAATACTTGGATAATCATAAGTTATATGTGCAAGGTATTTTTGTTCCTGCTCTACAAAATTGTATTTAAAAATCCTTTTCCAAACTTATTAAAGTAATCCTTGCAAGCACTTGAACCCATTAGTGATTTATACATGGAATGAGATGTAAACTATTTGTGCATCTCATATGCACCTTAGCTCGACATATCCTCTCCAAAAACATTCTAGACATAGTAGTGCTCATGGAATTTTCTTAAGAGTAGGGATAAATTAACATTGAAGGAACATATAAAGGGATTGTTTCCCCTCTACATGCTCATGATATGTTCCTTTAAACTATTTTATTTTTCTACAATGATGGTACACGCAGATGAGATGAACTTCATAAAGTTGATTTTGGGAGGCTTCAAAGTTCACAATCCTCACGAGAGGATTGGTGAGCACTTCAAACAACAAGAATAGAGGAGAAACAATTAGGCATTGACTCCATTGTTTTAGGACTAGATATTAGCCAATGAAATCCTTCTTCAAATTAGGTTATCAAGGAAGGGTATGATAAATTCAGTACCTTGAATATGAAGTCACATATGATTAAAAATTAGGATAAAATTGAGTGACAAATTGTTTCACATTGTCATATTGGTTTTCAATCTTGGGGCATGCCTAATGCACATAGGATTCCCATATAGATGTACATTGACCTTGTCCCTAAAAAAATTTCCCTTAAGAAGCAAAGAATTTTCAAGCAATATTTGAGCCTCCCAAAGTTCACGGAAGCACTAATGTTGAAGGATGGTATTGACTTTCCTAGGTTAGATGATTTCCCATGTGATATTTTCAAATCCATAATGAACCATATTGGGCCTTACTTGTTCAAGGTTTCCATACGACTTTTCTAGAAGAATTCCCTTGTACATATTATCAATAAAGGTTTCATCAACTTCATCCTCAGAGTAGGGAACTTTCATTGATTACTACTTAATGACAAATTATACTTCTCAATTTTTATTAAAATATTTTGGCCAAGTCCCTAACCTTGTGTCTCAACTAAATACTACCTCATATTATAAGGCCAAAGAAAACTAGTTTAATTCAAACTTTGTTTATCCTTGATAGTGCAGTTTTGTTTGGAAGGGAATGGAATGGGACAAGAGAATAGGGTTGAGATCCATGTTCATTGATCTGGATTTTGATAAAATTCATGATTGAATAGAATGGAGATTTATTCTAGCCATGATTTGGGCCCTAGGATTTTGTCAAAATTATATCCAAGTAGTGGAAACAATTTTCATGGATTCTTCATCATGACTATTTATATTCTTCAATCAAGATAATCTGAGAAATTTGGATTGTTAAGGTATATTAATAATATTTACCCTTGACCTTGACCTTCATGTGCTAGCCATAGAATCCCTTCACTACCACCCACATCATTAGTCTTTCCAAGTTTTGATCAAAGGTATTCCCCTCCCTAGGCCTAATGTTGGTTAAATGGTCAATTTTAATTTTTATGATGACTTTTTTTCTCACTATATTTGAAGAAAAATAGTTGATGGATAACACTATGGATTTTATTTAAATATTTAACAAGGCATTAATTTATAAGTTTCAAGTGGCCAAAACCTAGTATTATCCATTGTCGAAGGATACCATCTGATTGGATTTCTTTCTAGAGGTGGGCCTAGATTCAACTTGGAAAGTTCTTTAAACTCCTATGGATACTATTTCCTTTCAAATCCTCATCGAAACTCCTCTAGGAAGTAGTGCTACAATGTATAGCTAATAAAGTGGACAAATGGATATCTCAAACTCTATATTTAATGTCTAGATTTCAGACTTGTTCCATGATTTTAACTACCATTCATATCTATTACTTGTCATGTTGGGTCCCATCCAATGTATCGCATCGATGGTTGGAGAACCTCTTATTAAACTTTCTATATATCCACCTATAGGGGAAGAATAATTTCCATTGCATTAATTGGGGGCCTTGCTCTAGTTTGAAGGAATGGGGTGGTTTGGAGATGATTGGATGATCCCATCGAGACTAGACCTCATGTGCCAAGTGGGTGGTCATAGCTATGAAAGGTTGAGAGAATTGGAAATGTTTCCTATGTAACTATGTTTTGAAAGAAGTCTTTTGGGGAAAAAGTGTTGGAACCATATCAACCTCCAAAATTTGTTGTTGACTGCATCCAAGATTCATATCCAAGGAACATTTTTGGCATAGATCATTTGGAAGTCTTAGGAGGCCATCAAGCATCACTTGATTTGGAAGGGTGGTTCACTTCACACATACATGTATTTCAATGAGCATCACATTTGGTGGTCTTCATTGTGTTATTTGAAGGAAAAAATTTGGTAAAGTCTCACGGTTCTCTTCCATTAGAATATTTAAGAAGGGGCTTGTTTGTGTTGAGGACCTCTTTGATGGTAACAAAAACATATGGAAAATGTGAGTGACTCTAAAAATATATTTTCAATTCTCTAGGTTCAACAAGTCCATCACTAAGAAGGAAAATGACCTAATTACTGATCACTTATTTCTTAACTTGCATGTGCTTCTCCTATTTGGATGGTGGAAAGATTGGACGTGGAACTACTCTAAAGGCTTCATGAAATATAAACTAATAGATTGGTATATTTGCCTCAATGCTAGAAGTCTAATGCTAGATTACGAGTTGAACAAGATTTGGAAACTCATCGAGCTATAAAATCTACCTGTTTATTTTATATCCAATTATTATGGAAATCCCCTATTGATACTAAGAAGGCTATTTTTTTTCTAGTTCTTACTTTTGGGTATCCTTCCCCTTATCTAATTCCTAGAGTATCGAAGAGTTTCAAAACCAAAATGCACATTCTACGGCAAAGAGGAAATGTAATACCCCAAGGACGAGCCCCAATTGTTTTATGAATTGTAAACATGTTTTTTAGACTAGTGAGCCAAGCAATTATAAGTCAATAGGATTTTGTGTTAGTAGGCTTGAGATCCTAGGTGTTAAATGCAAACAACTTATTTTGTACATGTAAATATTCGTATTATTAATATAAAAACATCGTTGCGTGTAGACTGACCATGAAGAAAGAGTGATGGGGGAATAATCTCCACTAGGATGGGTAAGGGAGAGGGGGATGAGTGGTTGGAAAGAGGGGCTAAGCCTAAGGGCTTAAGTCCAAGAGAATAATAATTTATTATTATTATTTCAAAGGTTGTTTAAAACGATATGTTTTTATCCTAAGTTCCTGGGGAAGTACAAGTGACTTCCAAAAGGAAAGGAGTGTGCTTCCTGAGCGATAGGTGTCATCTTAGGCACATAAAGACTTAAGGGGGAATTCTTGTTGTTGTGAGGGTGGACGTAGGTACTCTCACACACCCGCTCACTCAATCAGGAACTCACACATGCACAAGGGAAAACCTTGCTCACATAGGGGGGGGGGTTCACACCCAGAGTTTGGCTCACACTTTCATCATTTTGGGCTATGCTAGACCATTCTGCCCATCTCTCCTCACAAGTTCACTCATGCACTGAGTTTCTCACACACTGCCATCCATTTCCACCATTGCTAAACCCATGACCATTTTGCACCTTTGTAATTTACTGAGTCATCCCTTGCCTTACCCAAATTAGCTATTGTAGTTGAAGAAGTAGGTTGTCAGGCCTGTGAGAAACTCTCTCTCTAGGTGAGAGAGGTGGTTGTGGATTGAATAAGTAGGCTGTCAGGCCTATGAGAAACTCTCTCCAGGTGAGAGAGTGTGTTGAGGAGGTGATTTCTCCTAGAAGGAGTCTCATAGATGCTATAGAGCTCTGAGAATTCCGGTCCGACCTATTGCTGAAGCCCAAGGCAAGAGAGGTGGAGCAATCGATGGACTGTGTGATAGTGAAGGTGTATACTCCTGGTTTGGGACAAGCATGTGGGGAATGAGAGTCTGTGAGAAGTGGGAATAAGTGGCTCCTGGGAGAGAATCCTTCCTCTTAAATTGTGTGAATTTCCTATAGACCTTGCCTAGCCTAGGAATCCCTTGCCCAATGGAATTTTTTCAAAATCAGGGGTGACTTACTGCTGAGAGTGATGAGCAGTGTGGTCTAAGGATGGGAGGTTCATGGAAGGTCTGCACGCAATTGGTGGTTTTTACTCAAGTTAAAATATAAGTATCATTCCCATGCTTAATTATGTATGCTATGCATGTATGTTATTCTTGAATGTTATCATGTGTTCCGTTGCATGTAGGAATTACTGTCAATTCCATTTGAATCTGTATGGTAGTAGTAAATTTGTGTTACTTGTTTTCAATTCATTAGAAATGCATGTTATATATACATGTATGTTCTTTTGTGGCATTTCCCAGTAGTGGTGTTGTTGGCTGGGGACATTACAAATCGTTATCAGAGCTAGTTTGTAGAAGACAAGGTATTCCGCAGTAGCATTTCCCGACAATGGTGTTGTTGGTCAGGGACGTTACAAATCGGTATCAGAGCTAGTTTATTGAAGACAAGGTATTTGGGTAGCATTTCTAGGCAATGATGTTGATGGTCTGGGACGTTACAAATTGGTATCAGAGCCAAGGGTTCAACACTGAAGTTGGATGGGCCATGTTAGTGGTAGCTGAAGAAGAAGTTTTGGAAAGGAATTGTTGTCGAAATGGAAAAAAATTTAAAGTTCATAACCAAGGTTTCAGGTAGAAATTGTGTCAAGAGGAACCAATTTCAAACCTTGAAACATTCTTTAGTGCCAATAGATTACCTTGGCCATATTACAAATCTCAGGAGGTGTAGCGGTATTATAAAACCATGACACACGTGGTATTGGGCCGCAGAGTAATGTTGACCGTAGGATCTGTTTGGGAGAAGGGAAATCCTTCACGACTATTAGATCTAGAGAAAGTCTAGGAGGGTTAACTTGGAAGTTCTTCAGACTCCATGACTTCGGTGAAGTTAGGTGAAAAAATAAGATAAGGGTCAAAGCCTCAAGATCCAAAGTATCAGAGGATATCTACATCATGGATCTCAAGAGAAGAGTTCAACCATTAGATCAAGCCAAGACTGGAATGTAAGATGCATGGTGAAGGGTGGATCTATGCGCAAGTGTTTTTGAGCCATAGATGCCATGACAAATCATAAATTTGGATTTGGGAGAAGTGGGGTGTGATGGTGCACAAACTTCTGAAACCCAAAGTCTCGAAGCAAAGGAGAAAACATAGAGGGGAAGAATGGCATCGCCAAGGGTGACATGGACCTTCCTAGTCAGGCCATGTGCCACCACCTTAGTTGGTGACAACTGTACTATGTGGACCCAGAGGTAAAGAAGTCTAGAAATTCAGAATTCAGGAGACTGGAAGAAAGCAAGCGTAAAAACTTTCGAAGCCCAAAATTCTAGAGTAATGTTGCATGATGATGTCATTAGGAATGACATGGACATGTGGGATGTGTGTCATGTGTTAGTGGATTTCAGACCTACCAAATATTGAAATTCCATATGGAACATGACATGTGTCACCTGTCTGTGTGAGCCACGCGTTCGTTTCTAATGTTTCTCCACAAGGAAATCCTCTTGAGTATGGGTGGTGGGGCCTTGATGGTCCCAGTGAACACTTGGCACCAGTTGTGGAATCCAGAGACTTGACACTCCAGAATAATGTTACATAAGGAAATGAAAGGAATAACTTCCAAAAGTTACATAACGCCATAATGCCAAGACTTAATAATGTCACCAAAGGTGACATGGGAGGGTTCAAAGATTAACAGTTCAGAAGAAGAGGGGTGTGTTGATGCACAAACTTCTGAATCCCAAAGTCCCAAAGCTCCAAAGATCTGAAGTTTTGAAGCCCAAATGCCTGAATTTAAACAGTGGGTATCAGTCATTGGATGTTGGATAGTCATGGATTGTCGATCCTCCCTACTCCGCAAGTTCATCAATCTAGAACTCCAAGAGATTGTTGAGATGTGCCTTGAAAAATTTTGAAGTCGTAGTTTCGAGGTCCCGAGTAAGCACCTATCGATCTAGGACTTGGCCACAACCCGTGGTCGCATGGGATGGGGGCTAAGAGAAAGGATCTAGTGCCCGTGAATTGTTGCAGAACAAAGAATAAATCAGAAAGAAAAGATCTGTGGGGATTCTTGATTGGTCAAGAATCACAAAGAATGAAATTTGAACGTTTTCTTGAATTAGATTGATGTATGAATACTGTGAAAATTGTTAAGGACTGATGGTTGACAAATTTCGGTTGACTGCACATTGTGGTTGCAGAGTCAATGATTGTCAGAACCGAATTGAATTTCCACAAAGTATAAAGAATGGAGGAGGCACATAATGATTCCAGTTCAGAGAATGAAGCTAGAGGGATGGATGCCCATTTGGGAGTTGAAGGATCAAACTCCAATGGGAATGGAGAAGAGATAGAATGAAAAATTATTCCTCTCATGCAAAAGGAAGAATTGCAATGTATCAAATGAAAGGAAAGGAATCCATGTGGTGGGATCAACTTGTGCAGGTGCAACACATTAAAGAGAAAAATGTTACTTGGAACAAATTCAAGAAATATTTTGAAAATAAATACTTGACTAAGAGATACTATGACAAAAAGATGAAGAGTTCTTTGAACTCAAGCTGGGTAGCATGACCATTGATGAATATGAATGAAGGTTTTTGGAATTGCTGAAGTACGTTCCTTTCATAAAAAATGAGACTTTCAAAATTCAAAGGTATCTGAGTGGAATACCATCTTCCATCAGTGACAAGATCCAGTATGATGACCCTAAAACTATGGAAGAAACTATAAGGAGAGAAAAATGCTTATATGATCAGCAAGGAGAAAATCCCACTTTCCAGAAGGCTTGGGAAGACAAGAAGAAATTCAAGATGGATCATAGGAAGAAGGGAACTAAAACATCCTTTTTCAGAAACATTCCTCAAGGAAAACCAGGTTTTATAGAGCCCAGGAAGGTTGAAATAGATCAGAAAATGCCAAGACATCCACCTATGGAATGTTAGGGTTGTAAAGGAAATCATAGGTACATAGATTGCCCCCAAAGAAATGACAAGGTGAGAGCTGTCTACAATGTTCAACAGGAAGAAACAGTGGAGGACATGGGAAGAAGTATAGCAAGGATATATGCATCCCTAGACAACAAGAAAAAAGAATATCAATCACATATGATTGAAGTGGAAGGTATGATCAACAACCAAACCATTATTATTTTAATTGATTAAGGATCTAGTCATAGTTATATAGATCCTAGAATGGTGGAAATTTTGCATTTTCCAAGAAGCAAGCATGGAAAATATTGGTTAGTGTAGTTGGCTACAGGAGCTAAGAGAAAGGTTGTTGAGTTGGTTAAGTCATGTCCAATGGACATGAATGGACTGATCACAAGGGTCAAATTGAACATATTACCTTTAGGTTCCTATGACTGTCTAATTGGGATGGATTGGTTGGACCAACACCATGCCATCCTAGACTGTCGTAACAAGGAATTCACTTGCATGGATGAGGAAGGAAATTGGAGAAACATCCAAGGAATTACTAGAGCAGTTTTTATCAGAGAAATCTCAACAATGCATCTGAAGAAGTGCTACAGGAAAGGCTGCCAATAATTGCAGATCATATGGAAGAGGCACCTAAGGATAAGGTGTCAAATATTGAAGACCATGCAGTATTAAAATATTTTGAAGATGTATTCCAGGGGGTACCTATACTACCCCGGAAGAAAGATATTGATTTCTCAATAAACTTGATGCCTGGAGCAAGTCCAGTGTCAAAAACTACTTACAGAATGAGCACACCAGAGATGAAAGAACTGCAATTGCATCTTGAAGAAATTTTGAAGAAGGGTTATATAAGCCCAAGTGTGTCACCTTGGGGTGCCCTGGTCCTATTCATGAAAAAGAAAGATGGGACGTTGATATTGTGCATCGATTTCAGAGAAATGAACAAAGTGACCATTAAGAAAACGTATCCTTTACCGAGGATTGATGATCTCTTTGATCAGTTGAAGGATGCCAAGATATTTTCAAAAATAGACCTCAGGTCAGGGTACCACTAGGTAAGGATAAAGGATGAATACATCAGCAAGACCACCTTCATAACAAGGTATGGTCATTATGAATTCACACTAGTGCCATTTGGGTTATCAAATGCACCCTCTTTTTTCATGTGCCTAATGAATGGTGTATTCATGGAATATCTAGACAAGTTTGTCATAGTATTTTTGGATGACATCCTGGTGTATTCCAAGTCGGAGGAATAGCATGAAGATAATTTGAGGATGGTGTTGCAAGTGCTAAGAGAGCACCAATTGTATGCCAAATTGAGAAAGTGCTCATTCTATCAAAAGCAGATCCATTACTTGGGGCATATCATTTCAAAGGATGGGATAGACATGGATCCTAAGAAGATAGAAGCAATTAGAGAATGGTCAGCACTTAATAATGTGACAGAAGTCAGATCCTTTATGGATCTAGCTGGCTATTACAAAAGTTTCATTGCAGGGTTCTCAAGGATAACTCACCCCATCACTTCCTTGCAAAGGAAGGAGAAGAAATTTCAATGGATAAAAGAATGTGAGAGAATATTCCAACAATTGAAGTAGTTGTTAACCATTGCTTTAATACCGAGGATTGCAGATTTGCATGAAGATTTTGTAGTGTGTAAAAATGCATGCAAAGAAGGACTGGGTGGAACCCTTAGTCAGAATTGGTTTGTGGTATGTTATGAATCCAGAAAGCTGAAGGATCATGAAAAGAACTATGCAACTCATGATTTGGAGTTGCCGGCCATTGTACACGCTTTGAAGAAATGGCGACATTACCTCATGGGAAATAGGTTTGAACTGAGGACAGACCATAACTATATGAAGTATTTGTTTGATCAGCCAAGCTTGAATGCTAAGCAGAGTAGATGGTCGTAGTTCCTTTGTGAGTATGATTTTGATATCAAGCATATCAAAGGAAAGGAGAACAAAGTGGTTGATGCACTCAGTAGAAGAGTTCACGAACTACATGCTACGAGCATTAGCATGTATCAAACTGATATTAAGGTAGAATTTTGGAAGATGCAAATGTAGATTTGCAATACATGGAATTGGTAGCAAAGCTACAACAAGGTAAGATGCTACAGAAAGTGGAAGATTATAAATTGGAAGTTGATGGAACACTCCTATACAAAAATAGAATTTATGTACCTAATTCTGAGGAATTAAGAATTATGATCTTGAAGGAAATGCATAATGTGTCATATGTTGGGCACCCTGGATATCAGAAAGTAGTGGAAGAAGTCAAGAGCCATTACTTTTGGCCAGGTATGAAGAAGGAAATTGCAGAATACATTGCTAGATGTATGGAGTGTCAGAAGGTCAAGGATGAGCATAGGCACCCAACAGGGTTGCTACAGCCATTTCCCATTCCTGAGTGGAAGTGGGAAGTGGGAAGTGGCGGAAATGGATTTCATCATAGTATTACCGAGAACAAATGAGAAACATGATTCCATGATGGTGGTGGTGGATAAGCATACGAAAGCTACCCATTTTATTCCATTGAAGACTAATCACAAGGCAGCTAATGTTGTCGATATCTATATGAGGTAAGTAGCATGATTGCACGGTATTCCCAAGAAAATTGTGTTGGACAAAGACCTAAAAATTACCTCAAAGTTCTGGAAGGGGTTATTCAAAGGGTTCAGAATGAATTTGAACATCAACACTGCTTATCATCCTGAGTTTGATGGGTAGATATAGAGGGTGAACCAAGTGATAGAAGATATACTAAGGATGTATGTGATGGAAAAACCATCTAAATGGGAAAAGTACCTACACTTGGTAGAATTTTCCTACAACAATGGGTATCAAGAATCACTGAAGATGAGCCGATTTGAAGCACTTTATGGCAGAAATTTCAACGCACCAATAATATGAGACAACCCATCTGATAGGGCAATGGTTGGGCTAGAGTTGTTCAAGGAAATGGAAGAAAAAATGCTGAAAATTAAGCAGAATTTGAAGGCTTCCCAAAACATGCAGAAAAGTTATGCTGATAAGAACAGAACCCATAGGGCGTTTAAAGTGGGTGATCATGTTTTATTGAAAGTGAAAGACAACAAAAGTTCCCTAAAGCTGGGAAACTGCTCCAAGTTGGTAGCCAGATATTGTGGGCCATTTGAAATCCTAGAAAGGATTGGACTAGTTGCAACTTGCATATATGCTTGCATTTCCTGCATCCATGAATGTACATAATGTGTTTCATGTTCAATTGCTTAAGAAATATATACCTGATTCTAATCATGTTATTGATTGGAATGTGATTCAGGTGGAGCAAGAAGGTGTCTAGCAAGTGCTTCTGGTGCACATATTGGACTGGAAGGAAAAAACAGCTCCAGAATTGATCCATAGGGATTGTAAAGGTCTAGTGGAGATGGTACGGTCCTGAGGACGCGACATGGGAGCATAAGGATGCTATATGGGCAAAATATCTACATCTTTTTGAATATTTTGAAGAATCTTGTTGATAATGTGTAAATAAGTTGCACTAAGGACAATGAAAAAATAAGGGGAGGGGATTGTAATACCCCAAGGATGAGCCCTAGTTGTTTTATGAATTTTAAACATGTTTTGTAGGCTGGTGAGCCGAGCAATTATAAGCTGGTAGGCTTATGTGTTAGTATGGCGGAGAGCCTAGGTGTAAAAGGCCAATAAAATGTTTTGTACATGTAAATATTCATATTATTAATATAAAAAAATCATTGTGTGTAGACTGACCCCGAAGAAACAATGATGGGGGACTAAGCTCCACTAGGCTGGGTAAGGGAGAGGGGGCTGAGAGGTTGGAAAGAGGGGATAATACTAAGGGCTTAAATCCAAGAGAATAATAGTTTATTATTATTATTTCAAAGGCTGTTTAAAAGGATATGGTTTTATCCTAAGTTCCTGGGGAAGGACATGTGATATCCAAAAGGAAAGGAACGTGCTTCCTGAGTGACAGGTGTTGGCTTAGGCACATGCAGACTTAAGGGGGAATTCTTGTTGTTGCAAGGGGGGATTCAGGTACTCTCATGTACCCGCTCACTCACTTAGGCACTCACTCACGCTCAGGGGGGAAGCTCGCTCATGTAGGGGGGGTTTCACAACCAGAGTTTGGATCACGCTTTCATCATTTTGGGCTATGATAGAGTAGTCTGCCTGTCTCTCCTCACAATCTCACTCACTCATTGAGCAAGCCCGCTGCCATCGATTTCTACCATTGTTGAACCCATGACCATTTTGCACCTCTGTAATTTACTGAGTCATCCCTTGCCTTACCCGAATTAGATATTGTGGTCAAAGAAGCAAGTTGTCAGGCCTGTGAGCAACTCTCTCTCTAGGTGAGAGAGGTGGTTGTTGATTGAAGAAGCAGTTTGACACGCCTATGAACAACTCTCTCTATGTGAGAGAGTGTGTTGAGGAGGTGAGTTGTCCTAGAAGGAGTCTCGTAGCTGCTACAGAGCTATGAGAATTATGATCCGACCTTTTGTTGAATCCCAAGGCAAGGGAGGTGGAGTAGTCGATGGACTGTGTGACAGTGAAGGTGTATACTCCTGGGGTGGGACATGCATGAGGGGAATGAGAGTCTGTACAGTTTTTTACCTATGTACACTTATTCTAGTTTTGTGCTTATGGAAAATTTGTATGGGAATGGCTCTCAAACTTGTATAGTTAGCTTCTACCTTGGTTTTTAACCTATAATTTCATTGTCCTTGGCGATAAGCTCCTTTGTGTGGTAGGGTTCCAAGCAATGTGTGAATTCGTCATAATAAATTGCATTTTCTTTATATGGAAAAAGTAGAATGAATATGTTTTTTTGTTTAATTCTAATTTCAATAGATTCACTTGGTAAAATGGAGCTATGATCTATGCAAACTTGTGCTTGCAGATATAGGTCCATGCTTAGAAGATGGACCTAGAGCTAGTGCATCTCCAATGATTGATGGAGTTCTAGGGTCAACCTCATGTATAATGAGTCGGGTTCCTTAAAAGGTCCACTCTCCTCCTCGCTTTTCTCATTCACTTAAGTTTAGATGTAGGCCACACCATGGAACATATTTCTTGGTTCAATACTGCAATGAATGATGGATTCAAAGTCATGAGCACAACATTCCCTATCCTCCTCCTTGTCCACATAATACCAAGTTTCCCTAGTTAGACTTGACTATATCAATGGAGAAGTGCCTTGAGCAACACAAAGGAGATGGATGGGTCACCGTCCAACTTGTTGACGTGCCAATATTTATTAGGAGGGAATGAAAATGAGATGATCTTAGCCCTCCTCTGGACTTGGGATCCATCATTCTCTTTTCTCTCTCGATTATGACCATATGACTTTAGTTTTGGACTTGTAAATCTCATGGGATTAGATTCTCTATTTTTTGGTAGCTTTGCTAGTACCTTTAGTTGCTAATTTTTTCCTATAATAATTATATTCACAATACTTTTTAATATAAAATGCTTGTACATATCATTTTATGTTTAATAAAAATTTAAAAGAAACATTTTTTTTTTATATAATCTCATTTTTCTAATCAATTTTATCACATGACAATTTTTTTTATTAATCAATAACTCTTCTTTTTATTTGATCAATCATATAACTCTATTAAATTTTAAATTTAATTTAAAAAATCAACAAAATAATAATATAAAAATTTGAAAATTTAACATTAAATCTCATAACTCATTCCTTTATTCACGCATTAAAATAAACCTTAAAAAGTGTGTTCATCCAACTCACAAATCCAACTGTACAATAATCAATTTCCTTCTTAAATATGCTTCCGAATACATTATTTACCATTACAAACCAATTTTTTATATAAAAATAAGGAAAAAAATTAAACATGTTAATTATAAATTATTTAATAAAATTTTAAATTGAAATTAAAAAAATAAATATCATCTCTGTTTTACTTACATATGAATAACAAGTATCAAATGACAAAGATTCAACTATTCATTTGTTTTTAAATTCAAATTAAAAGAACAGAGATTATGTCTCTCTGTTTTAGTTCATATGAATAACTTCCATATGAATAACAACAAGTATCAAATAACAAAGATTCAACTATTCATTTAGTTTGATAATTAGGGGGAGTAGTGAGTTCTAGGATTTCTGTGTATGATGCTTAAATTGTAGATAAAGTGGAAAATGAGACATTTCTTGACATCGTAAAATTGCGTATCACATAACTTCATCAAAACTATGAATATGATGTTAATATCAAAACTATGAATATGATGTTAATATTTATGGATATAATATTGTTTTATTAGATTTGTATATTTAGATTCATTAGAAATTGTAATATACTATAAGTTTTTTTTATAATTTAATTTTTTAACATGAAACTTTTGCATATGACATAACTTCATCAAAACTATGAATTTGATGTTATTATTTATAGATATAACAATTTATTTTTTAAAATTGTACATTTAGATTCATTAGATTTAGACAAATAATTATAAGATATTATAAAGTTTTTTTATAATTTAATCTTTTTAACATGTTTCTTTTAAGAAACTTTAGAAAAGTATCTTGTTTTGGGGAAGCACTAAACTATTTATAAATCCTTGGTTACTAAAATTTGATTCAGTTCTATGTTGTCAGTTTGGGTCGGTCTTCTCAACTTACCCTTACATTTTTTTGGTATCTTTAAGTTATTGAGAATACCTTAAAACAGATTTTGACATAGCTATAGCTTGACTATGACATATGCTCATTTTTTTTTTAGATATTTCCACCAACTATAGATATTTCCACCAACTAGAGAACAGAAAAAAGGACGAAGAAAATCAGTAAACAAAGGAATCTAAAGCTAACCATACTTGTCTAGAAGTCTCACTTAGGAAAAGAAGTCAAGGATAATATGGTTTCCTCTTGGGGAATGGAAGTTGTACCTATTGTGATAATCTCCAGAATCCTTTCTAACTAACAAAAGAACACTGCCCCTTTCTCTCCTTTCTTTTATCTATGTTGTCTCCTTTCTCTTATCTGTCCAAACATAAATCAGATTTTTTCGCAGGGTTTGCAAAATTGCCAAATTTCATTGTAAAAATCTGATAACTAAATTCCATCAAATACCCAGCTGAAAAAATATTATAACTAAATTCCATCAAATACCCTGCTGAAAAAATATTATAACTAAATTCCACCAAGGTTTTATCTCTTACCATGATATTGTGTTTTCACGTCGCCTTCTCTCTTCTTCAATAAAATAAATGAGGAGATTTCAAAGTGCAGCAGCGTCTGCAGTGTTTAAGATAAATGAGGAGACATAGGTAGTACCATGTTTTGTTTCCTCAGTCACACCTGTATTTAAGCTTTTTGATCTTGTCCCTTCTCTTTCTGTCCTCTGCTCTATTAGTTTTCTCTCTCTTTTTATCCTCTGCTCTATTAGTTTCTCTTTCTGTTATCTGATCGATTGGTTTTAAAAGACAACACCATCTGGTTTAGAAACTTGATTCAAAAGTACTTTATGTTGGGCCACCTTCGTTGGAATTGAGCAAAATGATGATATTTTTTATTGAAATCTAGTTAAAATGATTGGAATTTTAAATTTGAGTGATTGAGTTTTTATATTTAAAGTATTTTGAGGGTTTTTCATGATGTTAAATTTATTTATACATTTAAAAATACAATTTAAATAACATAAAATGAAGATTTCATCAAAATTTATTTCCTTGAAAAAGTTAAAAAAACTAATGTTTGAACCACCCCAAATTATATAGTTTAAGTTGATTTCTGAAATATAGTTTAAGTGATTTAGTATAAATGAAACTCACTAATACCATTACCATTAATACCATTACCATTACGGTTCATTTAATTTAAAATAACAAATATCATTCAGTCTCGATATCAATAATATTATTGTGTAAATTTAGGTGGAATGGTTAAAAGTTTTAATATTGGCTTTTTTATCTCATTATAAATGAATCTGGTTACAAACTCAGTTTTTATCAATTCATTATATGGACATAACAAAAATTGGATGGTTTTTTAGATTAGATTCGAGTTCATGTTCGGCTTGAATATGGGCTTGTTTTTAAGTAGATGTTCTTCTAATACCAATCTTTATGGATCACTATGTCAAGATTTGTTGGTCATATAGTAATTTTTCATATATTTTGTATTCTTAATTTTAAAATTTAAATATAATTATTGAATTAAGTAAATATAAGATTATTTTTTCATATATTTTGGGATTTTTAATTTTAAAAATAATTATTGAATTAAATGAACTTAAGGATTAAAAAAGGTTTAGTTTGAGTGGATTGCATAAGTTTTTCAGAATTATGAAAGAATGCGTACATTGTCTCCATTTGTTTTTAGGATGCGATCTAATTTGAATTATATCGTTACATTTATTATCTAAATAAAGAATTTTGTTCTTTTTCTTATTTGAAAAGGTGAATTAATATATATATATATATATATAATTATATAATTTTGAAAAATGATTTTAATTATAAAATGAAATTTGATTAGATCACGGAATTAAAGATAAAATGTGTTCCTTTCAAGCATTCCTTAAACCTTTACATTTATTTGAGGTGGTGTTATTAATGGTTTAAATGGTGGGTATTATGTGGTGAATTATAAAATTGATGTATAAGTGTAACTCTTATAAATGTGGTTTTTATAGGGGTGGGAATTTTTGTTTAATAAAATTAATAGTATAATTATTATAAATTTATCTTGGCTTCCAAATTCATGAGAGGGATATTAGTGATTGTTTAATAACATTTTTTCTTTATTTTCTTTATTTTGTTTTTTGGTATTATGGTAATTATTAAAAAATTGACAATAATTGTTTNTCAAGCATACCTTAAACCTTTACATTTATTTGAGGTGGTGTTATTAATGGTTTAAATGGTGGGTATTATGTGGTGAATTATAAAATTGATGTATAAGTGTAACTCTTATAAATGTGGTTTTTATAGGGGTGGGAATTTTTTTTTAATAAAATTAATAGTATAATTATTATAAATTTATCTTGGCTTCCAAATTCATGAGAGGGATATTAGTGATTGTTTAATAACATTTTTTCTTTATTTTCTTTATTTTGTTTTTTGGTATTATGGTAATTATTAAAAAATTGATAATAATTGTTTTTTTTTTGGGTGTAAGTGTTATTGATAACCCATACATAATAGTTGTGAGACATATATATTTTATAAGGCATTGCTTGCACCAAAAGATTTTTCAATCTAGATATTAATTTGGGGTGTATGTCTCTCTAAGTTGGTGTGATTAAAATTATCATGTAATGTACTTAAATAGCATATACATAGAATTTAAGATCAATATGTAAAGAAATACAAAAGAAAAAGAAATAAAAGAAAGACAAACCATAATATAGCACTTGCAAGAATATAACACTTTATTGATATCTCAAAAGGTGAGGAATGTTCACTTACCTCTTTAAGAGGACAACCTCAAATTGAGTAGAGCTCCAATATAATAATAATCCTTGAGTGTTGTGGCAGGTGCAAGGGGGGATATTATAATCCCTAGAGGAACAATATAATTTTCATTTTCTTGGGGTCTAGGCATTACTTCTAATAATATAATGGAAGACTATTCTTTAACGGAAGGGATGAGATTATCCATTGAAGCTAATATTCAATCATTGATAGTGGTTGGGGATCCCAAGATTCTCACAATTAAACTTATCTTGAAGAACAATACTCCTGAAAATATCCTAGATTTAGTGTTACATTGGGCAACAAAGAGTTGTTTAAATTCTCTAGTAGTAGATTCTTTTATGTGCTTCGAGAGAATAATAAAGTTTTCAATGGATTTGCTAATAATTCCACCTTCCTAAAAGAGGGGGTAGTTAGAATCAATGGAAACGAGCATGATATACCCTTTCCATAAAATTCAGACATGAGGTTCAAGCCACATATCATAAATATAAGGATTCACGTGGCTCAATGCACGATAACCTGACTGTATTGCAAAGGTGGTTATGAGAAGAGACCAAGGTCTCCTTGTCACTTGATCAAATCCATTTATTCTCATGATTATGAACCTTAGTGAGGTGATTTCCTTTTTCGTGGTGCAATTAATAACTATTGGAATGCAATGTAGTTGAAGAAGTTATGGTTAGAAGGAAAATGAGGAACCCTTGTGAGGTATGCATGTTTGTCGGGGGTATATTTACTTGGTATATTGTTTATCGGTAATGGTTAACCCCCTCTCCTGGAACCCACTACAAGGGAGCTCTTATTAGTTGAGTTCGACTCTCCAATTGGAAGCTCTGTTGATATATCTTTGTTTCAATTTGGGTGTTTCTATGATTTATTATCTCAAATAATGATTGGGAATAAATTTTGGTTCTGGGAGGGAAACATTTTTTTTTCAAGTGAAAGGGAATTTCATTCATTTTGTTTCCATCACCCGAGGATAAGATCAAAGAACTTTACAACCACTAGGGATTTTACACTACAAGGAGAACACCTTGTAGCGTAAGTTTTTGTGGAGGTTTTTAGTGTTACAAGATTTGGAAAAATTCTCAAGAAAACCTCTACTACAACCTGTGCTATTCTAAGCAGAGGTTTTAATGGATGTTCCTTCTAACTTAAAAATTTTGGGTGGGAGGAGGTTGTAGCGGAGGTTTTTTGTCGGTGCTTTTATTAGTAACAATCGCACAAGTGTGTTTTAATTCAAACACAATGTGTTTTTAAGTTACATGCACCGGTGTGCACACACACTCACAAAGCATCAATCCTCTTAAAATTATTATGCACCATTACCATATTTTATGTTATATGAAACACTGATGCTTTATTGTTATTGTATGCACTAGTGCATGTTGTTTCTTATGCATCAATGGTTCTCATATATAATGATTGCATTAATATGTTATCCAATGATTTACACCTATGCTATTTCAAACAATGTAAATCATCCATTTATTAATTAATCAGTAATGCAACATTTTACAACATTCTACAATGCAATAAAATAAGAAACCCATTTTATTATGTATGAATAAGAGACTCATCGTCATACAAAATGAGATAATGTAAAGGTCTACAATAATAAAAATGAAACCAATATGTAATTGTTATAAAATTATTGGTAACATGTCCTCATGCAATTGAGATATTATATAGAGTACATTAAACAAAATCAATGATTTTCACCGACAAATATTCCAAAACATACAACTTGCAGTACAATATTCAATTATATCGATTGTCATTCATCACTTGAAGTGTTGTCATCACTTGAGTTGTGTGCATGCCTCATCTCTTCACCACTTGTAGGCGACAATATACTTTTTTTTTAAACTAATATTTTCCTCATCATCTTTTTTTTTATGTTCCACATGTTCATGTTCAATCTACAAATATAGAAATAAAGTGTAATAAGAAAATTTACATGTATATATATAGTAGAATATGCATTATTGCATAAATAAAAAAAAGTTTATCATAGTCGAGTGATTATTAAACAATACACATGCTTTCAAAGTCATGTCGCATGTCATGTATCAAAAGCTCTTTTATTGGATGTTATGCATACTTTGTTTCATCCATGTTTAATATGCCATGCCAAAGCACAGTCTATATAATTAATATAAATATTTCTTATTTTTCCATTAATTATAAGAAAAAAAAGGAAGTTAAGAAACATAGATAATACAAATTGTTCAATTAAACCTTGATACTTCAACATATACTCACAACCATTACTTAACCCAATGTTGATCAATTCATTTATTGACTCTTCTTTTTATGTTAGCACCTATTAGAAGGCATCCATGTATGAGTGTAAATTTATTATTTAAATATAACTATCATAACAAATATGAGATATTAAGTAAGGCCGAAAATGTAACTCACAAACTTTGTGATTAACCCTTTGTTGAACTTATGCTTATACTAAGAGGGGGGGGGGTGTGTTGAATCGGTATAAGATAATTTTTACTTTATTTAACCATACATCAATCATTCATTAACTAAGAACCAATAATCACATATAATCTCAAATCACAGAGTTTAACGTGGAAACCTAATCAAGAGAAAACCATAAACTTATTTTTATAAATGTATGTAGGAACCAACCTACTGGAGACACCAATCTCATTAACTGGGCACCAACTCAACAATATGTAGGAACCAACCTACTAGAAACACCAATATCCTCAACTCAGCACCAAATCAACAACACTTGTAGGCACCAACCTATTGTTATAATAATTGCAAGAAACAACCTATTGGGGACACAAATCCCCTCACCTAAGAACAAAGTCAAGAAGATATGTGTAGAAACAAATACAAAATCTTATACATATAATAAATCTAAATTCACTTGCATGCTTCATTCCATAGACAATCCTTCAAACCCTAGTCACATGTAGTCTTCATGCCCTGGCAACTCTCATAACATCATTCCCAGAATAAGATCCTAGACTGTAGCATCACAACCTTAAAATAATGCACATTGCATCATCACAACCTAAAACAACACACACTGCAACATCGCATACCTTAAATCCTTCATAGTGCACCTTAATAACAAGAAAACTCCAAGATAATCCCTCAGAATTCTCTTGCACACCTTTAGATACCAAAAAGACACTCCAACTCCTTTAGCACACCTCAGATCACTTCTACTCACCTCATAATTGATTGCCTTCTTGGATTCTCTACAAATGTACACATCTATCCTGTATTTTATAGTATTTATGTCCTCACTTTCATGGATGACCTATAAAGACTAGCTTAGCCAACCTAAATTTTATGCTTAGGTTGTCAGACGAAAAAAATCATATATCCTCATTCATAGGGAGATAGATGGAATTCCATATATTGTTGGAAAAGTATTAAAATAATCTTTCCAACCATATAACCTATTCTCCCATTTGATCTAGGTATCTAGGGTTAAATTTCCTTCAAAGATAGGGTATCCAAACTAAGCATAAAATATCCAAAAAACATATTTCCAACAATATCCATATTGAAATATTTATCTTGGACATTTGTAGTCTCCCCGTGTCTTTTAAATAAATGATGAAAATATTTCCCAAAATATCCCTCTTTATTATTGATGGAAACCCTTAGTTAATTTTGATACTGTCATTGTATGCAACTTTCCTTGTGTTTGCAATTATTCCTCTATCTTCAACTTCTCCCCCTTTCAAATCAATGGAAAAGGGTTTCTCCCCCTAATCGTTTTCTTCCCTTCAAGCAATCCATTGTGCAATTTAAAAGTATATATCCAACTAATCATTATCCAGGATGTCTCTGCTAAAAGTATCCAACATTGATCTATCTATTTGATTGTTTTTATTGATCAAACCTTCCACTCCAAATTCATGGCATTCATCTTGTGAACATGGTGAAGATATAGTATTGAATTTATTTTAATTTTTTTCTACCTCCACATTCCTTTCTGAAAAGGACAAATCAGATTACTTCTCTTGTCCAAAAGAGTATTGTAAACTTGAATTTCCATTTTCACAAAGAAACATCCCAACCTTACCTTTTCTATAAATGGGGTGTACATGTTTCGATTGATAATCAAAACAATGAATCTCTCTGCCATATTCATCTAAATTGTCACATCCCTTCTCATAACAAACAATTTCATCTCTCCTTGTTTCCTTCTTTTGCTTCCTTTTAAAAACCTTTCAGTATTCTTCTCTATGTTTAGAAGGAACATATTCTTCCTTGTTTTGTTTATAAAGTCCTACTATGATGCTTCTACAGTAACCTGCTATGTTCTCATTGTTATTTCACTTATAACATTCAATATTTTGATCAAGTAGAGGAGAAAATGAATTGTAGTTTCTGTTAGTAAACCCATGAGGACTTCTAGTTTTGTTTCTCAAATAGTCCTCCTTTGAGGTTGATCCAAGATCTTTTCATCAAGGTGACTTATTAAGAATTAGATTAAATGAACATAAAATTGAAGTGCACCATAAAGAAGGAAAATCTCAATAATGAAGAGACATAAACATTAAATCTGAACACAAAACTTGATAACAGAGTTCATCCCTGATGGACTACGTCTATGGGTCCTCCTCTCAAATGGGTAGGCATTTTTATTAACTCAACAAAATAATTTGGCATAATACATAAGTATACATCATTCTAGAGTTAAGCTACAAAAGATTTGCTCAGATTAGAAAACAAACAACAACACTAGATTCATGGCATTGAATTACCCAAATATGACTGTCTCCACGCCTCGATCTGAGTCTGACACTTTTATCTCCTTGAGAAATTATGTTTCGGCTTCCATTCTTGCAACCTACATTAATGACAGTAATCCTGCATTGAAATTTATTCCTAGTACGGACTGGTGCATGCACCTTCCTCCCTCGTGCACTGGGAAAGGTCAAGTTTTAAATGAAAAAGCCGAGTAGATTAACTAACATGGTTGTTTGGCTCGTTTGTTGGTGGATACATATTAAGGGCGTGTTATTGGGGGAGGTTCTGGGGTCAATCCCACAAGCCTCCACCCTTTGGCTTATTGTTCTAACCATAACACATTCTCTGCTAAGTTTAGCGATCCTGCTAGCGGATTGTTTGTTGTTGACCAGATATGGCGGAATACAACTAACTTTGGTGGATTGGGGGGTTGGCTGGTGCAAACCCCTTTTTTTGTTTTTGGATTTCTAGTAGTTGTCCCTCATTAGGCATTTTCCCACTGCCACGTGGCATCCCATGACTGGGCCACATGGCAGCCACCTATTGGCCCACACCACTCACTTGTAAATTCATCCTGCCATGTCATCTACCTGCCAAATCAACCTACCACATATTGTACAGATGCCACATGTCTTCCACATCCCATATGACATGCCACATGGTTGTACGGACTTCCATGTGGCACTTCCTCATTGGTCCACATGTTGATCTGAAAATGTCAAAAATGAGTGACATGTGGCAGCCTTGGTGCTGCCACATCACCATGCTGACATCAGCATGAAATGCGTCACCCTCTACATGTGCCACATCCATAGTACGTACGTTGAAATCATCTGTACTGATGTTGACATCAATAGTATGGATGTTGACTCCTCCCTGCTAACTGGGCTAGGTTTACCAAAACGTTGACCGTGAATCTTTTTTGATTCATAAATTCATTTGACGATTCGTTTATGTCATTGGAAATATTGTGATGCACTCTTCACGTGGATGCCAATTTCACTGAGTTTTGAGGACTTTGATTTTTTTCCCTTTCTCTGTCTATTGAGGACATTCTGGGCTTCCTGAGGTGCTTCTGTGATTTCTAAGTCATCCTTAGTCTTCTCTAGATCCTTTTTGGATCACGCCTTCCCACTGAGAGATTTTTGGACCACCAAAAGATTTCATCAATCAACATATAAGTGAGGGAAGAGTACCCTCACCTTGTCCTTCTCAACCCACTTTGCCTTGCTTGGATGTGTTCCCTTTAAGCCCACTTGAATATAATCAACATCACCCTTGCGTGAGGTCCCCATCCTTTTGTCCAAGATGATATCTTCCTTCAACTCATCCAATTACTCAGGAGAAAACTCATCAACTAAAGGTATTGAAACTTCCTCATTCTGATCCATGATCATGGGAGGCTAAACAAGTTTCAAGTTTTCCACATTTACAACTAAGTATATCTGCCTATAAGGTGGAAGATCTAGACGAAAAGCATCGGTACCACTTTTCTCTAAAATGGTTAAGGGTCCATATCATATGGGGTTGAGTTTATTTCCTTCACCCTTCAATCTCTCCTTTTTTATGTGAATCCATACATGGTATCAAACCTAGAATTGATGATCAACCCTGTGTTTATCATGCCGAGCGTTATATTGTTCTTTACTTTTCTCCAACTGTTCCCTGAATTCTTGATGTACTTGTTGGATCCTTTGATGAACTTGCGAGCTCTGTATCCATTTCTGTATTCATTTGGATCGACATCTCTCCCATACATCAATTCCAAAGGGACTTTAGGAAAATACCCAAAACATGTCTCAAAAGGTGAAAATTGAGTGGAGGAATGCAAGGCTCGATTTTCAGCATGTTGTACATAGGGTATATGTTCATCCCATAACTTGGGATGCTTGGTACAGTAGCCTCGAAGAAAAAGGACCATTGTTTGGTTAACAAAATTTGTATGTCTGTCGGTCTGTGGATGGAAGGAAGTGTTCCTCTTCAACTTGGTGTCCATAATTCTCCACAAGCTCGTCCAAAAATACCCAAGGAATCTGGTATCTTGATTCGAGATAATGGATGTGGGTAACCCAAAGTGAACCCAAACATACTGAAATAAGAGATTAGCAGTTTGTTCAGCAGTTATATGCTTTTTACATGGCATTAAGATACACATCTTGTTGAACCTATCCACTGCAACATACAAATAGTCATGAACCTTTTTCGACATTGGTAAACACCCTAAATAATTCATGGAGATACTTTCCCATATATGGTATGGAACAGGAAGTGGTGAGTATATCCCCAATTTTCTATTAGTGGGCTTACGAGTAGAACACATCACACACCACTTTACATATTTAGTTACAATTCCTTTCATCCGTGGGCAGTAACAAAACCTCTACAAATGAGCCATAGTTTTTCCTACCCCAAAATTCCCAGACACAAGAGAAGTGTGAGCTTCTCATATTACATGGGCTCGTTCACTTGTAGGAATACATAGCTTTCCAAGATGGTAGAGTATTTTTCCCTACAGACAATAGTTCTCTACCTTGTTGATCGTACCCTTTTTTTATTTGATTACAAGATGAAATTGTTGACGAAAAGCCATCCATATGTAATGTTGATATTGATGCATCTTGGTTTGTGCTTGAAGATACTATAAGGGTTGATGATCTATATGTATGATTGTTTCCTTCCCTAACAAGTAGTGCTTCCATTTCTTTACACTTTGAACTAATGCACACAAATTTTTATCATACGTAGGATAGTCAACAACAACTTGGTTAAAAGTTTCATACTGGTAAAAGATAGGCTTACAATATTGCATCAATACTGCACCCATGGCATATCCACTGGCATATATCTCAATCTCGAAAGGCTATTGAAGATTCGATAGTGCTAATACTGGTGCAGTACTGATCTTTTCCTTCAAAGTGTCGAAATCCTTTTGTTTCTTTCCTCCCCACTGATAAGTTTTCTTCACACTGGTTAAAGCATGCAAAGGAGTTGCTATAAAAGAGAAGTTTGAAATAAATCTCCTCCAGTACTGGACTGCACCTAAGAAGCTCTATATTTTAGTTACACTTTTGGGATCAAACCAATTTACAATTACATCAATCTTAAAAGGATAAATTTTCAATTGTCTTCCTCCTACAATATGACCTAAGTATACAAGTGCAATGTTACCAAATTCACATTTGGACAATTTTACATACAAATTTTCCCTTTGCAAAGTATCGAATGCTTTCTTTACATGCCTTACATGTTCATCACAAGTCCCACTAAATATAAGAATGTCATCTAAATATACAATCACAAAAGCATATAGAAATGTCCTGAATACATCATTCATCACACGCATGAAGGTTGTCGGAGCATTACAAAGCCCAAACAACATAACTAACCACTCAAACAATCCATGTTTAGTTTGAAAGGAAATTTTCCATGCATCATGTTTTGCAACCCTGATCTGATGGTATCCACTGCGCAAATCCAACTTAGTGAAATAAACAACATTGTTTAATTGATCAAGTAAATCATCTATACGAGGAAGAAGGCATTAATTTTTCACCATGATTTTATTTAAGGCTCGGTAATCGACACACATTATCCATGTGCCATCCTTCTTTGGAACCATCACAATTGGAGAACCACAAGGAGATGAGTTGGGCCTGATGACCCCTTGATCCAATAAGCCTTGTACCTTATTTTTGATCTATGTCATCTCTACAACTGACATCTTGTACATGCCTACATTAGGAAGTTGAATATGTATTTCATGTTGGATTTTCCTCTTAGGAGGTAATCCATCTGGTTCCTAGAAAATATCATCATGCTTAGAAACAATATCAATTTAGTTTTTCTTATGAGAAGGATCACATCCATGAAAAGCATCGGATCTTCCGACATCCTTTTCCCTTACGAACATGAGTACATACTTCTTATTAGTGTTTACGAGTCTCTTCATTTTTCCTACACCAATAAGTGTTGTGTTTACCCTCATGTCGTGGGCTCTAACAATATATTCCACTCCCCCTTTAGTAAGGTTATATTTGTTCTCATGACGAAAGAATACTTCTTTTATATCATAAAGATAAGGACTCCCAAACGCTATGCCACATATATGAAGTGATACAACATCCAAACACACTTCATCAATCAACTTTGAAGCAATAGAAAATATGACCCTACATTTCTTGGTGACATTAAGTTTTTCTTTATCACATACCCAACCAAGTGGATAAGGATTTGGATGTGGTTTAGTTTCAAAACCCATGTTTTTGACAAGTTCTTTAGATATCAAATTTACTTGGGAACCCAGATCAAATAATGTATCTATCTTAATGTGTTTAGATACAACTCTTATATGAAATAATTCATTCCTCTTTCTTTCATCATCATGAGATTCATTATTGGAATTTGAACTATCATGACGGGAATCTTTATCTAGTACCCCAATCACAATGATATTTTCTTCATCTCTTGAATTAGAACCAATATCTTGTTGCACTGTAGCAACGGTCTTTGTCTTCCACTTTCCACGGAATAGTTTCGGTCTCTTCTCTGGATGTAGTTTCCAATAGTGTTCATCATCATGACCATTCTTTGTAATGAGTGCAAGATGGCTTTCCTTCTTCTCTCTTTACAGTGACAATCATTTTTTCCTTCCTTTTAAACTTCTTAAATTGCTTATGTGGGAGATTGAAAGGTTTCTTTGTGGGATCTTCTTGAACATGCTTTCCCCTGTTCTCAAGGTGAGTGGCTTGCAAAAAAACTTTGTCAATACTGGTGGAGTTAAACACTAGTAAAGTATGATAAATATAACTGTGAAGTGTGCCAATATACTTCATTAAAGTTTCATAAGAATCCAAAGGAATGTTTAATGCAAGAGCTTTCTTCCTAAATTCTTCCATGAAACCTTGTGCAGTTTGACCTTTACTTTGTCTCAAAGTTTTCCATTCCATCACTGCTTTATGTAAATAACCCAATGGATAAAGTTTCTTCCTTATCGTTGATTTAAATTCTGGCCATGAGGAAAGAAGATTACCACACTTACTTATGTCTTGAATTTTTCTCTCCCACCATACGAGAACGGTGTCTTCCAACAAAAGAGAATCCAATTGCACCTTAAATTCCATTTCATCAATCTGTTGAGCACAACAATACACTTCAACCTGTCGGATCTAATTATCTAGATTTTACAGATTAGTATCTCCATTAAACATAGGTAAAAGAAAAATTACATCAAGCTTTAACAATGGTTTCTTAAAAGAAATTTTATGACTAGAATCATGAGAATGATGAGAATGCTTAGAGGAAGAAGAACTAAAACTTGATGGTGAAGATGGAGGCTTAGGAGGGTCTCCTCCAACCCTTTGATTCACTGAAGAATTATCATCAGATTGTGATTCATTTTTCTTCCCTTTCTTCTTCATCCTCTTCTGGTAGTCTCCATACATTTGCTTGACCATTTATGACATGCGATAAAAGACCATATGGAAGTTTTTCTCCTGTTCATCACGCTTGTCCTCTTCAGCCATTTTCTTCCTTCGGGATTGAAAGTATTAAGAGGTCCTTCACCCTGATTATGCTTGGCCCTAGTAAGAATTTACACTTAATAATTCAAGTCAAAGATGATTTCTCCGATACCAATATGATCTGGGATCTTTTCATCGAGGTGACTTATTAAGAATTGTATTAAATGAGCATAAATTGAAGTGCACCATAAAGAAGGAAAAAATCAATAATGAATATACATAAGCATCAAATATGAACACAAAACTTGATAACTGAGTTCATCCCTGATGGACTACGTCTTCGGGTCCTGCTCTCAAATGAGTAGGCATTTTTATTAACTCAACAAAAGAATTTGGAAAAATACATAAGTATACCTCATTCTAGAGTTAAGATACAAAATATTTTCTCAAATCAGAAAATAGACAGCACCACTGGATTTGTGGCGTCGAATTATCTAAAAATGACTTTTTCCATGCCTCGATTTGAGTCTGGCACTTTCAGCCCCTTGAGAAATTTTGTATCAGTTTCCGTGCCTGCAACCTACATTGATGACAATACTCCAATATTGAAATTTGTTCTGAGTACGGACTGGTGTGTGTGCCTTCCTCCCCCGTGCACTGGCAAAGGTCTGTTTTTAAATGAAAAAGATGGGCGGATCAACCAACATGGGCATTTGGCCTGTTGGTTGGTGAATATGTATTAAGGGCGAGTTATTGGGGGAAGTCTCAGGGTCAATCTCGTGGGCTTCCTCCCTTTGGATTATTGTTTTAACCATAACACATCCTCTACTAAGTTTAGCGATCTCGCTAGTGGATTATTGGTTGCTGACCATATATGGCGGAATACAACTAAATTTTGTGGATTGGGGGGTTGGCGCCAGCCAACCCCTTTTTTTTAATTTTGGATTTCCGATAGCTGGCCCTCATTGGGAATTTTACCACTGCCATGTGGAAACCCATGACTAGGCCATGTGGGAGAAACCTATTGGCCCACACCATCCACTTGTACAATCATCCTGCCACATCATCCACCTACCACATCATCCTGCCATGTATTGTACATATGTCATGTATCTGTCACATCCCGTATGACCTACCATGTGGTTGTACGAACTACCACATGGAACTTCCCTATTGGTCTACATGTTGACCTGAAAATGCTGAAAATGAGTGAAACATGGCAGCCTCTAGTGTTGCCATGTCACCATGTTGACTTAATGTTTCTATTAGGATGACATGTGTCACCCTCTATGTATGACACGTAAACTGTATGGATGCTAACATCATCCATACTGATGTTGACATCAAAAGTACGGATGCTGACTCATCCTTGCTTACTGGGCTAGGTTGACCAAAACTTTGACTACGAATATCTTTTGATCCGTAACTTCGTTTGACGATCCGTTTACACCGTTGGAAATCTTATGACGCACTCTTCACGATGATGACAATTTCATTTATTTTTGAGGACGATGAATTTTTTCCCTTTCTCTGTCTATTGAAGTCATTTTGAGCTTCCTAAGTTGCTTCTGTGGATTCTGAGTTATCCTTAGTCTTCTCTAAATTCTTTTTAGATGAGAGGTATTATAAGAACCTCTATTTCTATCTCTCACATGATTACTTCTTCCATAAGATCTACAATTTATTTTCTTATGACCAAAATTATTACAAGAAAACAATAGCCGAGAAAGAGATTTTGGTACCGATTTGTGAAAGGCCTTATTGGTGAAATAGATCTTTTGAATTCATTCTTGTTATTCTTGTGAGAATAATTAGGTTTATATCGGTTATTATTTCCTTTCTTGATGTTTCTTTCATTTTTTATGGAGATTTTGAGAATATTGGAATAACTTTTAGGATTTTCTTCATTTTCCTTTTCTGATGACTTTGTGACCTTGGTGCTTGTATCTTCCATGGGGTTTTTTTGTTCTTCATCATAGCCAATACCTATCTTGGTGAATATTTTCTAATATTTATGTACTCTTTCCAAACTTGAAGCTTCTACTCAACGGATCGGTTGTTTTCTCTAGTTCCTTTCTTAATGAAACGATTTCATCTTCTAGCTTCTCAAAAAAGAATTCATTTTCTTTTAGGTGGCTTCTCACCACTTATTTTATCCTTTTTCCCTCTTCTAGTTGAGTCTTCAAGATGATAACTATATTATTTTTTTCTTCAATATCATGATCCTCCTCTTCATATTTTTGCAGTTTCTTCTTCTACTTCATATTCTTTTTCCTAAGCATGCTTATTTCTTCTAAGTCACTAATAAATTTTTCTTCAATATATCCTTCTACTTAATCTAGATTTTGTTTATGATTATCGTCATTTTATTTATCAGAAGGATTTGTTTCCATGGTTATGCAGAGATATTTTTCTTCATCAACATTATATTCTCTTTCTACATATGGACACTTAGCAACAAAATGTCATATTCTACCATAGTTAAATAATTTGAAGGTTATCTTACCTTTGTATTTTCCAGGTTCTCCTTTTATATTTCTCACAAATTGTGTTTCTTTTGTCTATGATTCACAACTAGAACAATCAATGAATCTCTCTTCATAAATTTTTTGTAGCTTCTCCCAAAAATGATTAGTTAATGTACACTCCATTACCTTGACAATCTCATAATATGATAGGCCACTCAAGATGACATCAATTTTTTTTCATCGTTTTCACTTGACTCCTTCCTATCTTCATTTGTATAGCCTGTTGTGATTGATTAAAAATATCGAACCCAAGGGCCTTCAAATTTGTCTTCATTCTTATATTCCATGATGAATAGTTTGTTCCATCAAACAAAGGATCTATGTTTATAGGGATACTTTCCTTACAATCCATATGTTCTCAAGATATTCCTTTGAGTGGTTAAACTATTTCTAAAGGAATCTTCTCTCATACCAATTGTTGAACTTATGATTATAGTGAGAGAGGGATGAATAAATATAAGATAATTTTTACTTTATTTAATGATTCATCAATCATTCATTAGATGATAAAAAATAATCACATATAATCTCAAATCACATAGCTTAACATGGAAACCCAATAGAGAAAAAACAATACAATTTATATTTATAAATATCTGCAAGAACCAACCTACTATTACAAATATTGTAGGAACAAACCTACTGGAGACACCATGTATTTAACTAAGAACCAACTTAGCAAGATGTAGGAACCAACCTACTGGAGGCACCAATCTTCTCAACTGAACACCAAATCAATAGCCTTTGTAGGCACCAACCTATTGTTACGATATTTGCAAGCACCAACATGTTGGAGACACCAATCCCCTCACCTAAGCACTAACTCAACAAGATATGTGTAGAAAACAATACAATATCTTCATACATAGAGTACTTTTTACTTCACCTATAGGCTTCATTCCATAGACAATGCTTCAAACCCTAGTCACATGTAGTCTTCATCCCCTTGCGATCCTTTTAACATGATTCCTAGAATATGATCCAATACTACAACATCATAACCTAAAAATATCACACATTGTAGCATCACAACCTCAAACAACATGTTTTGTAGCATCATATACCTTCAGTCGTTCATAGCATTTCTTAAGAATAAGAAAATCCTAGGAAAATCCCTCATGCTTCTCTTGCACACATTTAGATACCAAAAAGACACCCCATATCCTTTAGCACACCTCAAATCACTTCTATGCACCTTTGACTTGATATCTTGCTTGGATTCTCTACAAATACACAAATATATCATGTATTTATAGTATTCATGTCCTCACTTTCAAGGACAACCTGTAAATACTAGTTGAGCTTACATAAATTTCGAGGCTGGGTTGCTGGACGGAAAAAATCATATCTCCTCATTACTAGGGAGATAAAGAGAATGTAATATACCATTAGAAAGGTATCAGAATAATATTTCCAACCATATAACCTATGATCTCATTTGATCTAGGTATATAGGGTAAAAATTCATTCAAATATAGGTTATCCAAACTAAGCATAAAAAATCCAAAAACAATATTTCCAACAATCTCCATCTTTCAATATTTATCTTGGATGTATACATAGTCTCCTCCTGTCTTTAACATTAAAGACAAGAATATTTACAACACCCTTTTCTTCTTTGTTGTCATGTATTATGGGTTGAATATGTTCCATTTTTTATTCTTTTCTGCAACAAAGTATTTGAAAGTTAGTATTTCATACGATAATTAAATTCAACGCACGTAAAAGAATAAATGAATGATTACATACCTATGATGCACATAGTTGTTGGGATGCCTCCTCATCTGATGAAATTATATTAATTCATTTTACCATCTCCTTGTACACTTATTTTGACATCCCTACGATCATCTATTGGACTTCCCCTCGTTTGTCACTTGGAATTTTCATAATCTTTTTGAAAAATGAAAAAGTAAAATAATTGCTTTTTAAATGGACATACAAGTAAATATATAAAAACAAATTAATTTGGTTATTATTGAAACATATTATAGACAAACATGTTTAGCATTGATATCTTTTAAATGATTATTTTTTGTTATTGTAATTTTTTTATTTTGCAAGTCTCACGGGTCTCATTACTCCAGAAACTCTGTAAAGTCTTTGTGTAGTTTATGTATTACATGATTCTTGGAGTCATTGGATTGATTTTTGTGTTGTAAGTGGAAAGTATGTATATACGTTCTTTCCACTATATCCCTCAATGTTTTGTAAAACAATATTCCCCTGTCATTAAATTTAAGAACCACTCTAATTGAACTGATGAGCAAGATCTCATCATCCTTCAAAAAATTTGTCCTCTTAGGACGACATTCTATTTCCTCTCTAGTGGTCCCTACGTAAAATTAAAAAATGTGAAATCGAATGTTTAAAACTTGTTAGTGATTAATATCAAGAAATTCATTTTTAGTAAAAGGTCAAAGAAAAAATTCATGTTGATTACCTTTTGATCCACCTAATTTCTCTTTTCGCAAAATTTTCATAAAGGTTTTACACTCTTTTGCACACATATTGTGAACCATGTTATTGAGTTTCTTCAGGTTTTTGAACTACATGACATGTATTAACCAATACACATCATTAATTTAAACCTAGAAATAATTGAAATATATAGTTAAATTTTTAATAAAACTTAAATAACTTTCCTCGTTCTCTTGTTAGGATGGGCTACCATTGCACTTGTTGCAACAAGTTGTATTCCTTAAAATTCTATTACCCATCTTCTATAATAAATAAATAAAAAAGGAATCGTCACATACAAAACTTATGAGATAGTTTTACAAAATAATATATCAATGTGTGTAATGAAATAGTACAACCCGATGTGCTCAACATACCTATACACATTGGTTCTCATTACTACATATTGTGCATCGAATATAAAAACATGAATCATCAAATATATAACTTATGAAATACTTTTACAAAATAATATGTCGACGTGTATAATTAAATAGTAGAACATAGTACATTCAACATACCTATATGCACCAATGCTCTTTTTTACATATTGCACATCGACTAATTTGCATGCATATATTATTAAAATAATTAGTAATTATATATTAAAATAATTTGTGTTGTTGATAGATATATGATCATTGGTGTGACATTACAGTACCATACGCATTGCATGTCGTGACAATGTTTTTTTGAAAAAAAATATATAACAGTGTTGGCAGCCAATTAAATTTTTCCATTGCCCTATAAGCTGCCTACACCTATGTCTTCTGAACTTCAAATTGTTGTCGCATTTCTTCAAATAGGCGATATTTTCATTCTTTGCGACATTTGCAAATTGGTCTCCATTTAGTTTTCACGACTATAAGCGTGAAAAGTCCTCCATCGTTCTTTGAACTGTCATGATCTTTTATTGATATTTTGAATGGCACTTACCTCTGGATTATCATTAAGTGGCTAAAAGATTTTCGAATTGTGCCTATTTGCCTATTCTTACTTTAATTGCGCAACTTGATTTTTATTTAATTGGTAAGGCATTGAGCATGTGAATTCATGGGTTATACTTGATTCTATGAATTGCATAGGGGTCATGGTTTATTTTGTTTTATATGATGTGATCCTTATTATTATAGCTCTTGGCTTGTCGATTTTATGAAATCGATTGTCACAATGTTTTAAAACCTTTGATTGAACATTTATGCAATGGCGCATTGGTTAAACATTTGGGTTTGATTTCACATTGAATATTCGTGGTTTGAAATATTACAATGGCACATTGGTATATCATTCATCATTTGATTTTTGGGTCGGCTGAATAGTATGATTTGAACTATGTTATGATTGTTTCAATAGAGAGTTAATTCGCCGGTTGTACTTTGCCATTATTATTTTGCATGGCGGTAAGTGATTCCACCACCCTCGCATGCGCACATTAATGCTTCCCCTTTGATCGTTCATAGCGGTTAGACCGAATGAATCTGCTCCTGTGTGTTGGTGAATGTGAACCAAACCCTTACCATGCGCTCGCACCATAGCTCCAGTCGTGAGGGCTGAACCGAATGGTAGCCAGGCTCTGTTGATGTTCGACAGTGGCCGCAGTGACCTTGAGGAAAATGGGTGGCTCTCGTTCATACAGAAATTTGATGGTTTTAACCTCTGCGTTGCTAGGCAATTCTCATTAACCTTTGATGGCTGTCGAGCCAAGGTCGGCGATGTTCAATTGCAAATTGACGAGCAGTTTGTAAGTCTTGCTATGGGTTTGCATGTCACTGGACAATGATTTTCCAAGAATTGCAAGGTAGAAGAAGTCCGTTGGACTTTGCTCTTCCAGTCTCGTAAGGTTAGCTCTTGTGATAAAGGTCTATCCGTGACCATGCTGAAACAGCGATGGCATGACTTATTGATGATTATCAAGCAGTTTATCACCTGCGAGGGTTGGTATGGGTTTGTTTTCTTACACCACCTTCGTGTGATTATGGTTTTTATGGGTTTTGAGCTCAATATGACGTATTACTTGCATAGAAGCCTATTCAAAATGTCTAAGAAATATAGAAGGAACCAGGCTGATAGTAGCCTCTTTCACTATGGGCTAGGTAAAATGATTGTTGTTTGTCATTTGGGGTTACACCGAGACTGTTGGAACGATTTCCTTGCTCACAAAAATTTTGTGGATTCAAATCCTCCACAGGTTGAAAAACCTGTGGTGACCGAGAACAAGTCTGTACCCCTGGTACCCTACAATATCCTTTTACCTAAACCCTTACCCGATTCACCTATCGACCTACCCCACTCTGTGATCAAGGATGTGGAAACTGTTAAGCCTGTGGGAAAGAAGCCTAAAGCCAAACCTACTGCAAATGCCAAAGGAAAAAAGAATGCACGTCTGATCTCTCGAATGGCAAGGAACAAGCCAAAACCCCCTGTCAATCCTGACCCTATCATGCTAAGTGAAGACTCTGACTCGGAAGTGGAGCGTTTCCTGGCAAGTGAGTATACCTATTCGGAAGGTTTGTGTGCCAAAACCTCGTATGACTTCATGTCAAACCTACCACCTTGCTTGCAAAATAACCCTAATTATCCTGGCATTAAGCTGCCATGTAAAGCCCCTGGTCATTCATGCAAACCCTCTCCTGAACCTGCAATGCCACCCTGTTGTCAATGCGGCTCATGGTTGGAAATGTATTATCTTGATATGCCTATGCTACAGTCCAGAATTCACTATTTGGAGGACCAAGTTGCACGAATTACCAGTCAAAAGGCTGAGTTGCAAGCCACTGATAAGAAATAAAGGACGACAGGTTCTATCTTGTTTAAAAATGTGGAGTCAGCTACAGCGGTCGTCAATTCAAAATTGGCATAGTTTGAGCAGCCTCACAGGTATGTACTATCACTTGTTTATATAACGAATTCGAATTCTTTGAATAAGTCTGATTACAGCGTGGATTTGCTCTGTCACGTTATATGCATTATGTACATAGTTTTGTTTTGATTAATCGAATTTCGTTTCCCAGTTTAGCTTCGATTGGATTTTTATCGATTTGATTGATTTGGTATGGATTTGAGTTGTTTGCTCTGCTGTCGACACAAGTTGTTTCTCATATTTCGATTCTGAACACAATTGCATTTCATTTTGATTTCATCATAATGTATATCCTATGATTGGTAACAATTGTGATACGGTCAACTGTTACGGTTTTATTTCTATATGGCTTTCGACCAACTCGAATACAGTTTAGATTGTTTTTAAATGATTCTGTACAAATTCACCCAAATCGTGAATGGATTCAATTCGTAACAGTTATGTGAAACCCATCCGGTTAATTCGTATTGGTTTGCTATTAGATTGACCCTTTTATTGGTTGGATTTGTTATAGCAATGAATATTCAGTTACAAGTTGATTTGTAAAACGAGATTGGATTCACTACTATTCTATATTAAACTCAGTCACGATTTGTTTCGATTGTTGCCCAGTTTACGATTATCACTTATGTCGATCTGATGATGGTTGTGATCACTATTAACTGATCCTATCTGTTGACTGTATAATGCTCAGTGATCGAAATCTATGGCGAATTTTGGTTGATATTGTTATGAATGTCTTATTTACCCATGATCGTAACAGTCTTTCCATCTTTGTATTTAGTTAAAACGACATGAATCTTATGATACATTATTATAGCCATAATGAATGGATTATGATTGTGTTGGATTAAACAGTATCACACACGATATGACCCACTATGGATTTCATTTGATATGAAACAGTCTTGTTATTGTTTGACCTGATTTTATGGTAACCGTGAAATAGAGTATTCTTACCCCTGTTTCGATTAAATCACTTTTGATTATGTTTTATATTGAATGATAAAATCATTTGAATCATTAGTGATTCATTTTCAATGTTTATTGAAAGAAAATTGGATTTGATTCTTTTAAAAAGATTTGATTTGATTTCTATTTGACCCTGTATGCTATTTTAGACTAGCTCCAGAATCAGATGATTTTGTAGCTAAGTCTGTAAGATTAGATTTTTATTGTTTTGTTAACAAAATATCCTTCTAACTTGATATTTTTTGTCTATTGCAGATAAATTTGAAATTGCAGTGGATTTGATGAGCAGTTAGGGGATACTTCAAATATTTCACT
>JASDQU010736968.1:37582-60775 GCA_032191745.1 Picea mariana | reverse complement strand
GTACCCCTACCCCTCCTTTTATAGGCTAGAAGGAGCTAGGGTTCTTGGCGAACTCTCGGCCATGCATGGCTCAGAGTTCCAGTTAACTGACAAAAAGCCTCGTGTCTCGGCGGAAACTTTCCTGATTTTTTGCTTTGTTAGGTACCCGCGGGCTGTTTTGGGTTAGCCTGCGGATACCCGCGTGCAGTATAAGGACAACAAGCGGATGCCCGCGCCCAATGAGCAGTTAGGGCGCGGGTTGCTTGTTTTAAGTGGTTTTTTGAGGAATTACTCGGCATGGCTTTGGCTAGGAAGAAGCATGAGTAGGCCTGATGCCAGGTAAGCAGGGATAGTGCAATTTAGGGTTATAACACCTAGAAAATAAAATCATGACTAATCAATTTTAAATTATAGCGTTAATTTTAGTGGTCATGCTTACTCAAAAAGGTATGGTAGTGAGACTCATGATGTTATGAATCAACAAGAGAAGTAAATATGAATATAATGCAAAGTTCTAACTTTGATTTTCAATGAATGATATGCTTCTAAATCAAGTAGGATACCAAGCAGCAATACACCCATCCCAATGTACAAGGACAATCAAAATGAAAATATGATGAGAAAGACCCTACCCAGAATTTCAACCAAAGATAGGTTTCCTGTCATCCCACTGACACTTAACAGTCACTACAGAGACCTAAGAAAACTTAGCAAGCATCAAATACCACCCAACCAAGAAAACAATAAAAGAAGGTTGATGTACACGACTATTCAAGGAAATAGAGTGTATGTACGCAGCTTGCAGAGGGACAACCTGCGTATATATGTGACTAGCAAGCCAAAAAACGTGTATATGTTTCAAAAACAAAGCCAGGTAAGGGAGAAGGATGAAAAACTCAGACCCAAAGTGAACAAAGGCTATCAAGTAATGATATGGCAAGAAACGCAATAGGAACGAGAGCAATCTAAGGAGAAAAGTACTCCAAACCCTAAGAAATAAGAGTCAATCCCCAGTATGGTCGCCAATATTGTTACAAGGAAAATATCTCTATGGATAGGGTAAGCCACAACAGACGGAAATGACTACAGAAATCAACTCTATTCTCAAGTATTCTATGTAAACAAATATGCTAGCAAGATAAGATAGCATGCATACCTCGTCCAGACGTTCAATGAAGTCCACTGTTGAACACTTGATCCAAAGCAATATACCTGCAACTAGTCCTCAACAACAAAGCAAAGAAAGAATATAGTGATAATATATGATGTTAGAGCATTCAATAGCATAATCCAATAATAAACATGACAAATACGCCCATGGAATAAGAATTCAAATATTTGCAAGATATCAATTGGACGAGAAAAAAGTATTTCTATTAATATATTACCAGCAGAAGTGAAAATGTTACAGACTTCCGTGTCGGCACGGTTTAGAACTGAGAAACTAAGTTCCTTCTAGTTGGGCCTCCACCACTTCAATCCTCCACCAAAGGCAAGCTCATAGAAGAGAGACAATGAAGTTCTCAATCAAATAAGGGAGGAGCTTGGGAGCTGAACACTGTGTTTAGACTTAAAGGACAAATGGATGCAGACTCAATATGAAGTAAATAATTTCTCTAGAGTAACTTTTCTCTCAAAGTTTAATTCTTTCTCCTATTTTCCATAGCTCAGAATTGGCCCATTTATAGCCTTCAAATGGAACTAAAGGGCCAATTCAGAATGTTTCCAGTATATGGAAGGCCAAGGATCATAGATCTCCTATTGTGACTTGGAAACTTGACACTAATTTTCATTTTTGAGCACAAATCCTAATGTACGAAGGATGTAGTGGTTCAACCTACGTGTTGTATAGTAGGAAAGGTGTGTACATGTGGAAAAATATGTATTTTTATCTCTGGGATTTACAAACAGAGATTATAAGTCTTCATAGGGGAATGGAAAAAGGCCTTCTGTGCAAGATTTCATAGGGTGAGGCAAATCTTACTATAACAGCATGGGTACAGGTACAGGTACTGTGATAGTAACAAAAAGGTATGGAGGAGAGCTCAATGAGTGAGTGAATGATCATGGCCTGAATAAATGAATGGAAAATAAACTAAGTTCAAAATATATGTATGCATGTTCCCAACTTGACACTTGTCATGTTGGGAGCTACTTTGGCCCACTTGTCCCCATCCTTAGAACTTAGGATAAAATAATTATCCATACTTTATACTTTAAGGAATATTAATATAATATTCCTTTTTGGCTTAAGCTCCCTAGCTTATCCCTTTTCCTTAAATTTTATCCCCCCCTTTCCCTAACTAGTGGAGTTTAGTCTCCCATACTCTTTTATCGTGGTTGGTCTACACACAATGATGTATTTTATATTAATGATGAGACATATACAAAAATAAGATCATTGGCCTTTAGTATCTAGGCTCTCTGGCCTAATTCAAAACATAAGCCTCCTGGCTTATAATAATTGTCTCACCAACCTATAAAACACAACATATACACAAAGGCTCCCTGGCCTCAAAATCACGTGCACTTAAGTTTGCTACGCGCGGTATCCTGGAATGTGCACACTTCATCATTTTAGTGTGCAATACATGTGCACCCTATACCATGGAAAGTGCATACAAAAAATGATATCAAACATCTCACCATCTTAATTACATTTTCATTTACATTTACAATTGGGTTCAACCTAGGGGTATTACAGTTTCCATTGGATATAATTCCAATCAATAATTTTCAGTGATAACAGCTAGGGTTTTACTATTATATCACGAGGAGCAATTTTTAGATTTGAAAATTAGTCACATAGAGTTGTATGTGAAAATTGGCAAGAAATCCCTCCAAATGAATTTGGTTCACAATGAAAATTTCCAACCAACTGAATGACTACACAAACCAACCTAAGGAATCAAGAATAGGGTTTAAATATCTAGGGGCCCCAAGGCTAGAGTGGTCTTCCCAATAGATTCATGGACCCCCTCATATGCCCCCCAACACAATATGGGTGATAATTAATCAAATATAGCATAAAGGTTTAGCCCCTCGGTTCCCCCCTCTCTCATGGAATCATATCACCCTATAACTCTTGTCCTTATTCGTCCTACATGAATCCATTGATGTAATTTTATTATTAAAATGTTCAAAGAATTTACATTTTTATATGCACTCCAAACTTTCATTAAATAAACAAATTACATTAATAAACTAGGGACTCAAAACTAGGGTATTACATTCCCTTCCCCCTTATTTTGACATTGTCTTTGGTGCATATACAAAACAGAAAACAAAATTTCAAAATTCTTCAAAAATTTATGGGTATTCTACCCACATGGTGTCTTCATGTTCCCAAGTAGCATCTTTAGGACTGTAGCAGGCCCATTGAACTTTTACTAGTTCTATGACTCGATTCCAGAGCACTTTGACCTTTCTATCCAAGATGTGCATCGATTGGACCTTAAAGACCCCTTTTGGCTCCACTTGAATCAAATTCCAGTAAATAACATGGTTAGGATCATGTACGTACGTTTTTAGCAAAGAGACATGAAATACATTATGCACATTCATGGAAGCATGATGGTACTGGCCCTATTCTATCCAATATCTCAAATGGACCACAGAATATGGCTTCTATCTTTGTACAACTTCCAAACTTTAATGAACTCTTCTTGGGATTCATTTTCAAAATCACATGCTCTCCCACTTTACATTCTCTAGTTTTCATGTTCTTATCTGCATAAATCTTGTATCTATCTTGTCCTACCTTCAAATTCTAATTAATTTTAACCATGTGGTCTTCCATATCCTTGAGCAATTCTGTCCCAAGTACCACTCTGTATGTTGGGTTGTACAAACTCACTGGAGTATTGCATTTTCTCCCATATAAAGATTCAAATGAGATCATCTTCAATGAAGCTTGATACCCATTATTGTAGGAAAACTCAACCAAATGCAAGTAATCTTCCCACTTAGATGTGGCGTATCCATCACATACATTCTTAACATGTCTTCAATTACTTGGTTGAAACTCTTTGTCTTCCCATATGATTGTGGATGGTATGTTTTACTAAATTTCATATTTGTTCCAAATACCTTAAATAATCCCCTCCATAAATTTGAATTGAACTTGGTATCTCTATCTAAGACAATTTATTTAGATATTCCATGCAACCTAGAAATATCCCTCATGTAAATTTCTGCAATATTAGCTATTGTATGAGTCATTTTTACATGAACAAAATGAGTAGCCTTTATCAATTTATCAAAAAATACCATTATTGAATCATGTTTCCTTGTTGTCATGGGAAACGTAGCGATAAAATCAATGGTTACCACTTCCCATTTCTTCTCTAGAATTGACAATGGTTCTAGAAAACCCGATGGGTTTCTATGCTCAGCTTTCACTCTATGGCATTGCATACATATGGAAATGTAATTAGTAGCATCCTTCTTCATTTTAAGATAAAATAATTATCTTCTTATTTCTGCAATTGTTTTATGGTAACTCAGATGTCTGGAAAATGGAACATTATGCATTTCCTTTAACACCAAGTTCCTAAGTTCTCTGGAACTAGAAAAATAAATTCTATTCTTGTGCATAAGGAATCCATACTGTTTAATCTCATACACTTTGAATTTTTGTTCTATATTCTCTTGTTGTAAACTCTCTTTTACGTGTAGGTAATGTTGGTTTGTAATAGAAACATACAAAATTATGCTCTTTAAATCTAACCAATGCATACTAATGGTTGTAGCATGCATGGGATGTAATCTCCTAATGAGTGCATCAAAAACTTTATTCTATTTCCCTCTGATATGCTTGATAGAAAAATCATACTCACTTAAACATTATAGCCATATTGTTTGTCTGGAATTCAAATTTGGTTTCTCAAAAAGGTAATTCATACCCACGATGGTATGTTCTTAATTCAAATTTCTTCCCCATGAGATAATGCCTCCACATATTCAATGCATAAAGTATATCAGCACGATAAAAATAATGTGTGGCATAGGTCCTCTCATGGTCTTTAATATTTTTGGACTCATAACTAATGACATGTCAATTTTGAGTGAGGACCCCTCCAAGTTCTTCTTTGCATGCATTTGTACAAACTACAAAATTTTCATTTGGGTCAACAATCTTTAAAATAGGTGCACTAGTAAGTAGTTTCTTCAACAAATTAAAATTATCTTCACAATTTTTTGTCCATACAAACTTAGTCCCCTTCTTTTGTAAATAAGTGATGGGATGAGAAACCTTAGAGAACCCTTTTATACACTTCTTGTAGTATTCGACTAATCCCATAAAATATCTAACTTTTGAACATTCTTTGGTGTTGGCCAAAATTTCCACTTACCATTTTCCCAGAAAATTTGTTATGTGGTGGGATTAGTTGAAACAAGTTGAAAACATCAATGAGAGTAGGATCACTTGGAAGAAATTTAAGAGGTATTTTCAGAAGGAGTATCTTTCAGAACAGTACTATGACAAGAAGATGCAAGGGTTATTTGAACTTGGGTTGGGGAACATGACCATGGGATAATATGAAAAGAAGTTATTGGGATTGTTGAAGTATGTAGGATTTATCGAGGACAAGAAGGTAAATTTACATAGATTTTTTATCCAGGTGGATATTGTTGGCCACCCACCTATTCCAATTGGCTCCTCTTGTTCGCTTTTAGTTCAACACGTTCTTCTGTACTTATTTGTAATTGTGGGTTCTACACTTCTGGGGTTGTTTGAATCCCTACACATCTTCTAGGTGGATACTGGTAGCCTCTCACCTAATCCAACTGGCTTATTTTGTATGTTTTCATGTCACCACATCTTGTTGTAATTCCAGGGTCATTTTGGAGCCCTAAACAGTGTTTTTTTAGCTCGTCATAGTCAAAATGTAGATGGAGTTAAAGATTGATGGCGTAATGTGTATTTCTATGAAATACCTTTCCATCGATCTATCACACGCCTAAAATAGAGGTCATATGCAAAATTTATGACCCCGAGAAGTTAAGGTACCAACTTACCCATAGGGGCCTACATGACTTTTCCTGTTTTACCTCCTAGGGTTAGGTTTTTGGATGTATAGGGTTTTATCATTCATGAGTAATATCAAAAATGCCTATGGATCCTCATTGTAATCATTCTTCTTAGACGGATGCGCATAGAATCAACATCTATTCTCAGAGATAGGTACCACCATTCGAGCAAGTGTTTTAGTTTTGCAGTTTTACAGTTTCAACATATTTCATTTATTCAATAGAAGATATTGTTCATTGGATATCTGTGTTGTTCTTCATATTTCTGTGTTTATTGTATTCAGTCTTTTAATCAATTTGTTCCTCTCCTAAATATGAATTAGTGGTATCATAGAAGTCTTCTCTTCACTTATTTTTCTTTGTGCATGTCCCCGACAAGATCTGGGTACAATAAGTTGGGACTCAAAGCAATCGATTCGTTGCGATATCGGTCACATTGAGCCCGAAAACAACCCATGGGGGATGAAAAGAAAGATGTTGGAGTAGGAGATCCTATAAAAATGCTTCTCAAGGAATCCCTCTCGCGACAAAGAAAGGAAGTGATGGACAACTTTGTGTAGATCCTTCGATGACTACCCACATGAGAAGCATCTTCATCAAGTGGCCATGCAACCCCCTTCAAGGTACAAGTAAATTTTGATATTCCATTATTTGAAGGACTGATATATGTGGATGTTGTAGATAAATGGTTGAATCTGCTCGAAGATTATTTCTCTGTCCACAATTTTTCCGATAGGGAAAAGATTAATATTGCACTCCTCAAGGTCATCCCCCATGTTAAGGACTGGTGGGATACCTACTCTGAGAAAAGGGTCATAGATGAATCTCCAATGTTTGTGGTTTTCCCCACATGGGATTAATTCTGGGATGCCATTAAAGAATAGTACTACCCTATTGGGATATACGAGGACCAGTACACCATATGGACCACCTTGCGTCAAGAAAGGGACCAGACATTACCAGATTTCACCAATGTTTTCCATACCCTGTGCCCCAAATTTGGTATCAAAGACTCTGAGCAACATCTGGTGCTCAAATACCATAGCTGTCTGCATAGATACATTAAAAAAAATGGAATTTCTGGACATCACATCATTGGGCATGGCTTATAGATACACTGTCAAGTTTGAGTGTAAATTTAAGCAGAAGAGGCGAGATTTTGGATATGAAAACTCCTCACATCCGAAGTAGGGAAAAGGTGGACCCAACCCACATAGCAAGAGACCGAGCCTAGATGACCACTCTCAAGAAAACCAGTCCAAGCCGCAACATAAGAAGGGAAATGAGAATATGAAGAAGGACATGGGGAAATGGTGTGAGTCCCATAAAATCCCTTGGCACAACACTGAAGAATGTCACTCCAAGAAATCACTCATGGATTAGCTAAAGGCTTTTGAGTCAGAGGTCGATTCTAATTATGAATCAAATCCCAAAGGAGAGAAGTGGATCATCGATGTTGAACCCAGTGCCACTGTCGCTACCACCAAAGTCCACCAAGAGAACCAGAAGAGCCAGAGGAAGGGGAACACCTCTTTCACTCACAGATGTTGGTAAAGGGGGATCTACTTCATTTCATTATCGATATTGGCAGTCAGAAGAACCTAATCTCAACAGAGGTTGTTAAGTGGCTAGACATGCCAACAACACCACACCCCCAAACCTACACCATCGGCTATCTTCATTAAGGAAGAGATCTTCCTGTTATCCAAAAATGTCGTCTGCCCTATGACATCAAGCCTTTCAAAGATAAGATATTGTGTGATATTTATTCCCTTGAATTTTGTGATGTTCTTTTAGGACAACCATATTTGTGGAATCGTCATGTTGTGTATGAGTCTAGACTCTATAGTGTTATTATTACTTTGGGTAGACAATTGTATAGGATACCAGAGGTAGTGTCGCCTACCACTATTTCTTTAATCTCTAGTAAGAAATGCAGTGAGGCCATTTCACAGACCGGGAAGTTCATCTTCTTTTTGAACCATGCCCAAAGTAAGAAGAAGGTCATATCCACATCTGTGGCCACTACACAGAGCCTCTCTTTTCAGCAAAAGAAAGTAGATGGGATCATGGAAGAATATAGAGACATTTTCTCCTCACCCACCGAGGTACCAACGCACTACCAAGTCAAGCATCCAATTGATCTGACCCCCGGTGCAACTCTACCTAATGTACCAGTCTATCATCTCTCACTGTCAGAAAATGACGAAATCAGTAGTCAGATTGAAGATATTCTTCAAAAGGGGCACATCAGACCCAACTCATCCCCTTGCGGAATCCTGATTATACTGGTGCAAAAGAAGGATGAGAGTTGACAAATATTCATTGATTACAGAGCCTTAAACAAAATCATAGTCAGGAACCAGTACCCAATCCCTAGGATTGATGACCTTCTTGACGAACTCAAGGGGGAAAATTTATTCAACAATATTGAACTAAAGTCTGGATACCACCAAGTTCCCATTGAATCAATTGATGTATGGAAGACAAACTTCAAATATAAAAAAAGGTCTCTTCAAATGGATAGTCATGCCATTTGGATTAACAAATACACCAACCACTTTCATGAGGTTGATGGATGATGTATTGAGACCCTTCACCAACTCTTTTGTGATGGTATATTTGGATGACATCCTCATATTCAGTAGAACTCTGGAGGAGCACATACGTCATATTTAGCAGGTGTTGAGCACTCTGTGGCAGCACAAGCTATATGCCAACTTGGAAAAATGTTTTTTTGGCATCAATAGGGTCCAATACTTGGGAAACATTGTTGATGAGCATGGGGTACATGTTGATGCATCTAATATCCAAGTCATCTGTGATAGGTCAGCCCCAACCACACTAACTGAGATTTAGAGCTTCTTGGGACTGGCCAAATTCTACTGACGGTTCATATTGGGATTCTCCCATATTGCATGGGCCCTCATCTAGGTGACCAAGGGTGGTGGAAAGGAAACGTTTGTGTGGGGGAAGGAACAACAACGAGCATTAGATGATCTAAATCATCACTTGTTGTCATCTCTAGTACTCTCCCTTTCCAAATTGCAGCAACCATTTGAGATTGATATTGATGCATCTAACTATGACGTAGGTGCAGTTCTCACTCAACATGGTCATCTGATGGCATACCATAGTGAGACACTCTTAGATATTTTCCGAAAATACCCCACCTATGACAAGGAAATGTATTCCATTGTACAAACCTATCATCAATTGAAACATTACATTCTAGGAAAGGAGACGATCATCCACATTGATCACAAGCCTTTGCAGTTCATACAGACACAGGGGAAATTGCAGAATGATCGCCATCAGAAGTGGTCCACCTACCTACAGCAGTTCCATATCAACATAAAGTATAAGACAAGGATCTCAAATCATGTCGTTGACTACCTCAGTGGACCTCCCATGGCTACACTCACCATTGTGTTCCATTCATGTGGACATGAGGCATATGAGTGGCCCCAACTTTATCAACGAGAACTAGACTTTGCCACCACCTATCACCTCTTGAGTACTGGAGCGAATGTCACCAATTTTCACATTTAGGATGAAATATTATGCCATTTTCTCCATCTCTGTGTTCCTACAGGAGAGTGTGAAAAGATGATTTGGGAATCCCACTACAGTCAAATGGCAGGACATTTTGGTGTGGATAAAATTGTGGTCGTTCTTTAGAAACATTTTTATTGGCCAAAACTTTGAAAGGACGTTAGCAAGAATATCAGATCTTGCACTGCCTGTGCCATTTCCAAGCCAACCATCAAGAAGAAAGGCTTATATACCCCTCTTCCTACTCCCAAGAAGCTTTGGGAATACATATCAATGGATTACATGTCTAGCCTTCCATCCACCAAGAAAGCCAATGACTGCGTATTTATGGTCATTTATCGATTTTCAAAGATGGCCATCCTCACAGCCTACAAGAAGCATATCACAATAGCAGATACTACCAAGCTCTTCTTCGAATGAGTGTGGGTCTATTTTGGGATACCACAGACGATCATATTCAACCGGGACAACAAGTTCCTTAGCACATTTTGGTCGATTCTATGGTCATTGTTAGACACCAAGCTCACTAAATCCATTGCTTTCCACCCCCAAACAGATGGCCAAATAGAGGTCACCAATCAGATGATTGTGCACATCCTGGGCATGTACAACTCTAAGCATCCATGTACATGGGATGAGATTCTCCCCTATGTTCAACACAGTTACAACAAGGCTCTCCATAGCTCCACCAACCATAGCCCATTTTAGGTGAGGCTAGGATTCCAACCCTTGGGTCCAATTGATGTTTCACTACTTCTTTCCACCACACAGATAAACTCTTACCATGTTCATTCTGAGACCAAAAAATCCACCAGATTCATTGAGCGGATTCATCACATCTACCAACAGGTCCAGGATATTTTGTATAAATCCAATGCTAATTACAAGCAGCGCCATGATCAACATAGGGTACCGCGCCGGTTTCATGTTGGAGACAAATTCTAGTTACAATTGCAGAAGGATTTTCTCACAAGGCCCCATCAGAAGCTCCTCCCACTTCGATATGGGCCTTACACTATCACCAAGGCTATGGGTAGAAATGATTTTTAGCTCAACACTCCACCCTTCCTTGGCCTACATCCAGTTTTCAATGTGGACCTCCTTCGACCATATTTTCCCCCATTATTGGACACCTCAAAGGTTGCAGAACATATGACACCAAAAGATATCAACCCTGGATGCATGGAACAAGCATCCACTTATCAAATAGTGGACACAAAGGTCAAGGGAACTCACCAGCAAAGGATCCATCTTGATCAGGTTGTCAAGGCAGGGAAGCTCCTACACCAAGGAAAATGGCTCACCTAGGGCCAAATCCAATAGAAGTTTCCTCATATGATGGGGGAACTCAACGCAATGGAGACCATTCCTTCCTAAGGGGGGAGGATTGATCCAGGTGGATATTGGTGGCCACCCACCTATTCCAACTATCTCCACTTGTTCGCTTTTAGTTCAGCACATTCTTATGTACTTCTTTGTAATTGTGGGTTTTGCACTTCTGGGGTTGTATGAATCCCTACACATCTTCTAGGTGGATATTAGTGGCATATCACCTAATCCAACTAGCTTATTTTGTATGTTTTCATGTCAACACATCTTGTTGTACTTCCAGGGTCATTTTGGATCCCTAAACAGTGTTTTTTTGTCTCTCCACAGTCAAACTGTAGACAGAGTTAGATTTTGATGGCATAATGTGTAGTTCTCTAAAATACCTTTCCAACATGCTATCACACGCCTAAAAAAAAGGTCGTATGCAAAAGTTACGACCTCGTGAAGTTGAGGTACCAACTTACCCATAGGGGCCCACAAGACTTCTGGTGTTTCACCTCCTAGGGTTAGGTTTTTGGATGTATAGGGTTTTGGAATTCATGAGTAATATCAGAAAGGCCTCTGGAGCCTCATTTTAATGATTCTTCTTATATGTATGTGCGTAGTAGCTACATCTCTTCTCAGAGATAGCTACCACCATCTGAGCAAGTATTTCAGTTTTGTAGTTTTACAGTTTCAACCTATTTCATTTATTCAATAGAAGATATTGTTCACTGGATATATGTGTTGTTCTTCATATCTCTATGTTTATTGTATTCAGTTTGTTAATCAATTCGTTCCTCTCCTAAATATGGATTACAAGCTTTGTTTCAATTTTTATTATCTGGAAAATTTTCCATAAGTTTATGGGAGTCTCCATGTTGAAAGTCCTTTTATTTTTCCAATTTTACAAAGTTATATGCGCTTTTCTGTTATATTAGTCGCGGATACCCATGCTTTTGTTGTGTATGACCTATGTACATTCTCAAGTCTCAGTTCACACAGTCACAAACCTGTGTGTATTTTGTGAAAAAAAATCTTTCTTTAGTTTGTAGGAATTTATGGGTTTATCCAGGTTATCTTGGGCTTCCTGAGTTTGTGATTTCTTTGTATTTCCATGTCTAATCTTGTGAAAACCTTTAGTCACAGAAAATATCTTTCTCTTGGCTTCCTAGTGTTCTTGGATTATTTTAGCTTGGATTTTAAATAAAAATGATGTGCATTTTGAAAAAAAAAATCCCCCGCATGGCTTGGGGGGGTATGCATCGTGTATTCTGTAGTTTCTTTTAACATCTTTTGTTAGTTTTTCTTTGATAAAAAAAAAAAAAAACTAGTTTTCTTCTAGTTAGGTCTCTTTCTTTTTTTGCATTGTTTTGCATTGTTATTTGAAAAAGAAAAATATATTAGCATAGGTTTTTTTTTTCTTCTCATATAAAGAGAATTTCAAAAAAAAAGTAAGAAAGAAAATCCTTTTGTTTTCCTCTTTTGCATTTTGCATTAGATAAGAAAATTTTGCATCTTAAGGTTTGAAGGATTGTTCATGCATTTTCTTTGCGAAACTCTTTTGATTTAAAGAATTAGTGTAAAGTTTTATTTGTCATTGTTCTTATAAGTTTCATTTTTGTAAAAGTCTCAAACAAAATCAGTTGCACCTCTGTACCCCTTGACTTAAAAAAACCACTAAAATGAATGTTAAACTTAAAATGTACTAGACTTTGTTTCTATGGTTCACAAACAAGTTTAGGGTTAGGGCCTTGGATTAGGATTGCAGAGATAACTCTCCAAGGCTATTGAAAAAACATAGGAGTATGAGCTAGGGAGAGTCTCAAATCCAATTTTTGTATAAGTATAGCTGGGAGCCTCCTCTAACATAGGATATAAACATGAGGTCACGTGATGGAGAGCCAAAGACATTGCCCCTCTAAATCTTGTCTAAGCATAGTGGAGATATCGTATATTGTGGGTTTATCTAGTGCCTTTACCTCCATGAGAGGTGGAGCTTTCGAATATTCAGGATTTGTTACCCTACCCATACATTCGATCTCGAATATCAACTGTACCCCCCGGAAACTGACTCTAAGTTGGTAACCTTAGTGGATTTTCCTAGGGATGTCAGAGGTGACTGTGGGGGATTGCAGTGGTACCTGGGGAGTATTTTGTATCACACTTTTCAGTACTACTGGAGGGTTCCCCACGAAACATGGGATGTTGCATTGGATAAGGATGGTTAGTGGAGGTTGGGATAATTTCTTCTCACTCCTTCGTTCATTGGTTCATAGGAATTAATCAACCCGTGCATTCATCCGGAAGATCCCTTTCCACTTTTTCATTGATTTGGGCTCAGGACCTCATCCACCTAGGATGAATAGTTGGAAAATTTGTTTTCTTTTGATGTTTCTCTTAGGTATTTTTTATTGGAGTGTTGCTTTGTGTAGTTGGCCTTAGGTTGTTTCAATGTCACCGCTTTTGGATCATTCATTCACAGTGATTGACCAACTTCTCCACTGATTGGGAAGGACCCTTAGTCTTTCTCTTGGAAGCATGGAGCTATCTCATAGAAGGCATGGGTTTGTATGCCACTAGTTATCCAAAGTCAATACGTGAGACTTTTATGGACATCAACAATCCCGCAAGAGTCGAACTTGTGCATAAGAATGATATGGCCAAAGTTATTGAGGATACCAACTAAGGGACCCCTTCCCAAACGGATTCTTGTTCTTTTCCCTTCTTTGGAAATGTTTGTGCCCCCTTGATGGCCACTTTGAACATTCATGGGTTGAATGTAAGACTACCAGTTTGGTTTTTTACCACTCTGAATGTCTCGAATTCTCTTGATGCTTCTCAGATAAGAACCTTGATTCATGGGCATCATATAGATGTTGATCCTTCACCTTCTGCATCTGCGAATTTTACTTCTCCTACTCCTCTCTCTTCTGGTGAAAGTCTTGCTACTAGTAACCAAAAGTATAAAAGGAATAGGAAGAGTAAGAGTAAGAAGAAGAAGTCACCAACCTCTACTAGTCATGTTGGATACCTGTCACCAGCCTCTACAAGTCATGCTGGGGGAAAGAAACCAACCTCTGCAATTCCTGATGGAAGCCCAAGCCTACTCACTACAAGTCATACTGGTAGCAAGTCGCCAACCTCTGAGCGTCATTTTAGAGATATGTCATCAACTTCTGCAAGTCATGTTGAAAACCAAAACCCAGCCTCTGCAATTCATGTTGGGGGCACGATTCCATTCACTGCAAGTCATATTGGCATTACGTCAACAACCTTTGCAATTCATGTTGAATACCAACAAATCATCATTGCAAGTCATGTTGGAGGCATGACAACTCTAGTCATTGCTAGTCATACCAGACAAACATCACCAACCTCTGAAAGTCATGTTGGAGATCAAATACTAACCTCTGTGAGTCATGTTATAGATAGGTCAAAAAACTATGTGATTCATGTTAGAGTCTTGTCACCAACCTCTTCTAGTCATGGTAGGGGCATGCAACCAACCTCTGTGAGTCATGTTGGGAGAAAAATTCTAGCCACTACTAGTCATACTAGAATTGAGTCACTAACCTCTGCGAGTCATGTTTGAGTCTTGTCACCAACCTATGCTAGTCACGTTGGCGACATGCAACCAAACTTTACTAGTAATGCTAGGGGAAACCCATCGACCATTGCAAGTCATGGTGGGGGAACTAATACGGTTGAGAATTCTAGATGTATAGGACGTACGGCCAAGTTCCCTTGTAAAATTTTCAAAGGAGATCACATTACTCATTTGTTCCTTGTTATTTTCGTGGCCCAAGAAGCATGGTCCTTGTCTGACATCCCTTCTAGTTATGAGTCATTTTCAATTTCCCAACATGCTAATCAATATTTGGTTGAAAATTTGGTCGTGTTGATGCAATATTTGGCATACACCACTCTTGTTTTGCGGGGTCATGCATCTCTTGACCATGTTGTCTCACATCTTATTCAATTGGTGGTTGAGGAAGTGGTCATGTCGACGCAATCTTCGGTCGATCCCACTCTTCTCTTGGAGGGTGACAAGCCTAAGGAGGTGGTCTCACTGATGCAATATTCGGTTAATCCAACTCCTATTTTAGGGAGTGATGTGTCTTTTGACTATGCCCTTATCAATTCTAGTTCAGTACCTTTTGAACAAGGGGGAATTCCACTCTCTTCGAGTACGCTCCCTCCAAGTCCTTGGATGGTTTCCTTTGATTGGAATGATATTGTAGATCCTCGCCTTCCTTCTTCTGCACTCTTCCATATAATGGTTGGATTTAATAAATTAGGCATTTTTCAAACTATTGTATATGAAGGATCATGTACAAGTCTTTTATCATCCTCAACTTGGCAGGATTTGGGTTCTCCTAAGCTTATGCCAACTACCAATGAGTTGTTGGCTTTGATAGAAGACCTAGAGAATTTTTGGGGATTCTTCCTCAATTTCCTATTACGTTAGGTGGGAAGATTGTCCTAGTCGATCTATTAGTGGTGTCAGGCCCTTTAGACATTAATTTGCTTCTTGGGTGTGACTATGTGTATTCAATGATTGTTGTGGTGTCTACTCTTTTTCATGTGATGGATTTCCCTCACAACAGAAGCATTGTCAATATTGAGCAGCTTTCATTTGATAATCACCATCCTAGTTCAACTTTACCTCAAGTTTCCCCTTTGTGTGTTCCTAGTGTTCGAGTAGAATCTTCCCCACCACGAGTGAATTATGTGGCGTCTTATCCTTGGTGTTCAACTGCTCCTGAGAAGGATCCTTTACAAATATGTTTTCCTTCTCGAGATAAGGTCTCGTAAATTGATCAGGTGTTTTATCCAATGGGGGAATGAGAGCCCTTTCTTCCCCCTATTGGCCTAATTTATCTGTCCTTTCCTCTTGAGTCTAATATTGATGTTTGTAAGACCTCGAGCCCTGGTATTTGTGAGATTTAAGGCGTCGGTTTCATGGATGTTGAGTTTCCTTCAGATGAGGCCATCCTTGAAGCTATGATTATGGATATTCAACCTCCTCTTGAATAGGACATTTTATAGGTTGGTTACCAATGAAACCCTTGGCTTTATCCTAGCAATGGGCTCTATATGGAGAACTACTATGCATAAGCTGCAAGGCTATGCAATCATTTGTACATATTGGATTTTTAGGTTTTCTCGTTTTCAAGTTTCGTATCCCTTAAAACTTGTCTTTAACAAAGGTTTCTATATTAGACTTATTAACTTCTGGGTAAGTGTTTTTGGTCTTATATACATGAATTTGGAGATATTTTCTTTGGTACATTTTCATTCTATGTCGATCCTTTCTGATAGGTAATGATCTCAAAAATGGTATACAGGTTAGATTTTCCCCTCCATGCATTTTTTCATTATTCATTTCACGTTTAATATTTCCTTAGGATCAACCCCACTCAGTTGTGACACAGAACCTTATTTGTTTTTTAGAAGTGTCTTGATTCATGTGGTAGAGCCTACCTTCCATGGGTGTCCTAGCTTAGAATCCCTTTGTATTCGGGTGCTCATGCTGCAAGTTTTAATAGTATTGGGAGTCATGTTTAGTCCCGCCATGAGTTTGTGTTTGAACTTCATGCTTCTTACTTAGTCTTGTTCTGGTCATTACCCGTAGGACTCCCTTCCTTATATTTTTCTAACAACAAAATTATGGAGTCTTAGTTAAGCTCTTTTCAAGCTCCTTAAAATTGAAAAGATTGTCGAGTGACCTTGTTTCTTTCACACTCATTAAATGGATCTAAAATAACGTCTGTTCGGCATAAGTTTACCCCTTTTTTGGATGTAATAGATTAATTACAAAAAATTTATACTCTATTCTACTGACTAGAAGAGTTCTCCTCAGTTTTGTTTTACACTTTTTTGGGCTTAGGAGACTAAATTTATGAAAAGGACATTGGAGTTTCAATTAAGCTCTTTTCAAACTCCTTAAACATGAAAAGATGGTCGAGTGAACTTATTTATTTCACACTCATAAAATGGATTTGAAATGACATCCTTTCATTATAAGTTTAACCCTTTTCCAAACTGAACAAACTATTTACGAAAAAGGAATACTCTAGTCAAACATTGACTAGAAGAGTTCTCCTTGGTATTATTTTACTCTTTTTCGAGCCCTGGAAATTAAACTTACAAAAAGGACTACCATGGGAGGTTTACTTCCTAAATTTGATTTGTAATTGCATTGCATATTGACTGCTCACACTTTTAGGACTAATGTCGGATTCAACATGTTGTTGTTGAACCCATTTCTTATGCATTCCTATCAGTTCCCATCCTTGCAATTTATGCCTTTGTGACTCGACACCTTTATCCCTGGAGGAGACATTTGCCTGAGTGTCCTTATCCTGCACATGCTTTCCTTAAATTGACCATAGGTATTTTCCTTGTGCTTTGGAACTAGTTTTCTTTTCCATGACACTTGTTTCCTCCACTGTATTATAGCACTCTTTTATTCTTTTTCCAGGCTTTAATAATATGAAAAAGACCAAAAAAATAAAATAAAAAAACAGAAAGAAGGGGGGGAAGTTTCTATCTCTTTTTGTTGGCAGTATTTTTGTTTCCCTTGAACAAAGTTCAATCTTGAGTCAGTATCTCATCATTTTGGGTCTAGTATAGCTTTAGGAGAATTTTTCTCGTTATTGAGTTTTATCTCCCCTAGTTGGTTATTCTTCCAACCATATGGAGAGTTTGTGTATGCCTCATGTATCACAAATGTATCCTAGTTTATAGTCCATGTTTCCTAAGTCACATAATGTGTCTTTCTTATTTTCAAGGGAAAGTTTCAACCTGGGTTGGACATTCTGTAGTTACTTTCTAACCTTGCAAGTCGAACTTCCCTAGTCATTCAAGTCAATATCATCGTCACAAGTATATGTCTCTTCATCCAATTTCTTCCAAATCTTTGTCCTTCCACCACCCCTCATGTTGGATGATGAAGGATTCCTTAATGCCTTCCTTTCAACAAATCTCTTCCCATCGACGTTGACACATCTTGATTCGGGATAGGGATCTAGAGTTATGTTTGGTACCTTGAGGATTGTAGTCATCATTGGCAGTGTCCCTCGCTATTGACAGTGGGAATACATCAATGTCCCATGATTGGTAGATTCTACCACGTGTTTGACATCAGCTCATTTATTCACACTTGTTAGATTGTACCATGGTACCTTGACACCCATTATCATCATCAATGGGTTGTCTCACATTTGTTAATGGTATACATTAATGATCGATAATCAAATTATGTCTCATTATGTTCGACTTCAACTCATATATTCGCATAGTGTAGACATGCACCATGACATATCGTTGTGAAGACCTTGGTTGAGTTATGAGCACCACATATTTTTTGCTCCTTCCCGACCCATATGGTCCCACCTCACAAAAATTGGTACTTGTAGATGATCAGCTTGTTATTTCCCTTGGTTCCAGATATCCTATGTTCTTGATCTCGAGATATAGCTTTTTTTTGTGTCTATTCTTGGCTATGATCTACTTTGACATGGATCCACTGTGTATTTTTCCGTGGCCATGCTTGCTTCTTCATATATATCACATGGATTCACTGTGTATTTTTTGTGGCCATGGACATTAGTCATACTTTCGTATGTACCATGGATCCATAGTGTACGTGATTTGGTAGCCATGCTTAAGTCACTCTTAAGCATGGGTATGCCTGACTTGGGAAGACAATACTCTTACTTGATTTTGGCTAACCATTTTTGTTTTTGGATCTGTTGTTCAGAAAATTTCATGAGTTCACTTCATTTCATCCTCACCTATCAGAGTTATAATGTATTTTGGCCATCATTTTTCTCTTCTGAACTCACACATTAGGGGGGGATCTGTTATAGCACAATTTTCGACACCTATGCATTTGCGACTTGGACTTACCCTTTTCCTAGCTTGCTAAGTAAAATACCAAGCTTTCCTCATAAAGTCATCTAAAAAAATTGACAGTTGTTAATATTTGTGTGTTTCCCTTATGCAACATGTGGACATTCATTTCTTTCAATCTTGCAACCCACAGATGCCCTAAAAAATCATGAAAAATAAAATAATTCTAAGTTTTCGGGAGGTTTTTTGGTTGGGCTCGTTTCCCAACATACCCATGCCCATAAAAAATGGATTCCAACTTCCCTAACCCCTTGGGGAAGATATAAAATCACCATTGAGGGCTAGAATGAAGAAAAGTATTTTGGTGCAAGCTTATGTTGTTGAAATCTAGCAATATTTCTTATTCCTTTTATCCTCTGAGTATCATCCCCCCAACCTGGAAACTCATTTTTTAGTGTTTCTTCCTTCTTATATAGTCATAAGGTATCTCCTTATCCTTATTGAGATATCCAAGGAAGAGCCTCATCATTGAGTAGATTCTTGAAGGATCTATGGAGGAACCCGAGTAGTTGACTCCAAAGCAGTTCCATAAGCGAGTCAGGTTGTAACTAACTTTGATATTTGGTGTTAATAGAAGGGTTCTCTTTCCCTCCAATTTGGTGTTCATTGAAATATTGCATGATATCACTTTTCATACTTTATTTGGATATAACACATCATATATATTCTACTTAATTACATAACTACCTCGTTGCAACATTTTTCTTGTTTTCATTTTGCAAGCTTGTTCTGGCAAAGGTCAGGAGCGCTTCGAAAAGAAAGAGCAGGGATTGACATCGAACGAAGGGTTTAAGGTGCACACTTTCTCCTTCTGTCTTTCCCCACTCTCTCTTAGTGAGAAGTAGTTATTTTTTAGTTTGCACATTTGTTTGTGAGGGAAGATTTCAGTCTTCTCAATCTAGTCATGATCTGTTGTGACTTGACCCAAATTCATGTGGGAAATATCCCATCAATAGTTCTTCATTATATTTTAATTTCCCCTTTGATCCAATCTATGATTTAGAGCCTCCAACCTCCCAGAAAATTCTGATATTTCTTTCTAAAGCCACCATGAGGAGGGACGTATTGCAAAAGATGTTGATGAATTTATCTTATAGCCTCACAAATCTCTCTTCTGATATATCTAGAGGGGTTTTGTGAATAGACTCATCTGCCATTGCAAGGGTTCCACAACTTTTTGTTGAAGTCAATTCCTAGATCCTGGAAATTTCCATAGATATCCCAAAGAAACTTCGTTCTGATACCAATATGATCTATAAACTATCACGGATATTCCACTAGAAGCACTTGTCACAACAGATCTTAGATTTTCAAAGTTTATCTCCTTAGATCCCAAATTAGTCAATTACTATATTTTCTTGAATTTATGAAATAACTAAAATATAAAAAATGAAAGAACAAGCACAAAATACACCCCATCTGCACAATGAACTATAATAGAAAATTTTTCCTCACCCCATGCAGCTTGCTTGGATGGCCTTTCCATTTTCCTATGCAAACCATAGATGATTTTAGGGGCTAAATTTCGCTCATGGGATAATTTTCCAAGGATTTTCCCAAAAAACGATTTGAGCTATTCTAAAATAATTCGCTCAAACTCTATAGGATAAAATTATTTTACCTTAAAAATTGCCAAAATTTCATACAAACTATATAAAATCCTTGTAAATTTGAATATTTTTACAAAAATATTGCCAAACATTTATAGTTGGCATATGAAGGATTAGTAAGATTCGCCAAGGTTTCTACATTTTAAAATACATTTCCATCCTTAAAATCATCCCTGATGCAAAATTGAAGTCCCCTTTTTGTACTTCCCAAAGCCAAAAAAAAATATTTTTCTACATATACGTGCCCTACCAGATAGACAGCATGTGTATGCACAGGTTGCTCCATTACAGCCCATGTACATCGAGTTCGGTGCTCAAAATTAAAAATTGTGTTAGAATTCCATGTCACATCATGAGATCCATGATCCTTGACCTTCCATATACTGCAAACGTTCCAACATGGCTCTTCAGTTCCATTTGACGGGTATAAATTGATCCATATCCAAGCCGTGGAAGAGGAGAAAATTCAACTTTTGAGAGCAAAAATACTCTAGAGAAATTTTCACTTCACATTGATTCTGCATCCCTTTATCCTTGAAAGAATGAACACATTGTTCAATTCCCAAGATCTTCCTTATTTGATGGAGAAACTCATTGTCTCCTTTATATGAGCTTTCCTTTTGTGGAGGTTTGAAGTGCTGGAGGTCCAGTTGAAAGGGCCTTAGTTTCTCAGTTCTGAGACATGACGACATGGAAGTTTGTTACTTGTATACTTCAGTTGATTATTTTAATAGAAATACTCTTCTCTCATCCAATTGATATCTTGCAAATATTTAAATTATTACTCTGTGGGCGTATTTTTCATGTATGTTAATAGATTTTGCTATTTTATATGCTAAAATTACATATTATCACCATATGCTTGTGTATATTGTTTATTTAGGACAAGTTGTAGGTATAAATATTTGATTTACGTGCTCAACGGTGGTCTTCATCAAATGTCTGGACGAGGTAGGCTCTTTACCTTGTCTCGTTATCATTTTCATTTATATAGCATACTTGGGATTAGAGTTGATTTCTGTAGTTAATTTGTCTGTTGTGGTTTACCCCATGCCATAGAGAAATTTTCCTTGTAACAGAATTGGCAGCCATACTGGGGATAATATCTTTTGTTTGGGGTTTGGAGTGTTTTTCTCCTTGACTTTCTCTTTGTTAGCCCGAGTTTCCTTGTCGATTGATTGCTTGATAACCTATTTTTACTTTGTATCTAAGTTTCTTGGCCTAATCCTTTCCCTAGCAGTGTTTTACTACATATGTGTGGGTTTTCCCTTGACATACGCATACATATGTCAGTTGTCCTTCTATAGGGTGCGAACATACATGGGTTTTTCTCAAAAAATCGCGTACATCAACTTTTTGGCTTCCTGGTTGAGTTTGGTGTTTGTTGGGTGAGTTTGGATGGTTGTTGAGTCTTCTTGGGTCTCTGTCCTAACTGTTGAGTGCTTACATAGTAATAGGAAACCTTCTTATTGTTGGATTTTCAGGCAATATTCTTTCTTATCATCGTTTTCATTGGTTGTCCTTGCATCTTGGTTTGAGTGTTTGCTTCTTAGTATCGTACTTGGCTTGTCTCTTTTTGCTTGCAATAGGGTCTGTATATCAAGTTGTTATTCAGCCCTTGCATTTTCGTTTCTTTATATCGAAAATACAAAAAAAAAATCTCATTGTTCATTATGGCATTTTCTCTTTTGGTTATTTAGTATTGATCTTGACACATTTGAGGAAGATTGCATTTTATTGAAATTGTAGAAATTGCATTGAAAGTTGAATTTGAAAATATTACCATATTTTAATAATTTAGGATTAGGACTTAGCATTATGTTTATATTTATTTCTTTGATATGCTAATTCATAATATCATCAGTTTCATGACCACATCTCTTGAGTAAACAAAGCCATTAAAAGCGATGTTGATTAACTAAAATTGATTAGAAATTATTTTATTTTTCAGAGTACAAAAACAAGCATAGGATATAGGGCCTTGGAATAGGATTTTTTGAGTAAAATTCTCCAAGGATATAAAACTAAACATATGTGTCTGAAGAGGGAGTGGCAAAATCCATTGTGTAATTAGTGATTCTGGGAGGGTCTGCTCACACTGGAGTTAAGCATGAGGTCATTCAAAGTTGGTTGCAGAGATATCCCTCTAATACCTTCTTAGCGTCAGAGATATTTATGTGGTTTCATTCGTATATGGGGGTATTTCTAGTACCTTTACCTCTATGAGAGGTGGTGCTTTCAATATTTCAAGCTTTTTTACCCTTCCCATATGGTGGACCATACTTATGATTGTTCTCTTGGGCATTGGTTATATTGTGGTGGCTCTAGTTGCTTGACATACGTAGCCACATAGGTTACTTGCAGGGGTTATTCTACAGGTACCTTGAGTCAGATAAGGGTCGGATAATGCACAACATTTATCTAGGATTACCTCTATGGGGGAATCTGACTGACTATGGTGTGCTCTCTGATTATTATTTGGCCTTAGGATTTTGTATTGAGTCGTGATTTTTCATTGCTATGGTTAGTGGAGCCCCCGTGACTCACTCAGTTAGTGCTACCCAGCCCATGGTATTTTCTTATTCCATGGGGATGAATCATTTTGTATTTCTGAGTGGTACATTGAATCATGATACTCAGCCAATGCCTTGGGCCTTGTAATGATCCCAAGCCAAATTCTTTCTTGGAATCACTAACTACTACTAATTTATTGAGTTATTAAGTGCATACAAGATTCATCAACACATGGAGATCACAATATATTCAAGATGTAGAAGCACAAGCAAAG
>JASDQU010736968.1:8042-25218 GCA_032191745.1 Picea mariana | reverse complement strand
TCCACAGCTCAAAGCTTTTCCCATTAAACTTCTCGATCTCCATCTTCGAGTTGCTTGCCATTTCTTTTCACCTGAAAAACAATACCGCAGATCTCCCACTGTAACAAGGCTTATCACAGTCCCGAGCCAAACCCTTGACGACAAAGGCGTCCCCATGAAGCCAATAAGGCTCTGATACCAAATGTAAATTCTAACCTTGTACAATATCTACTGCAAACTGATATTCAGAAAAGAACAGAAAAGATACAATGGCAAATACAAACATTACACAGAGATTTTTCACCTGGAAACCCAAACCGGGAAAACCAGCATATATTATATTTATACACTTGTTTTACATTGTTTACAATACAATATACATAAAGGAGCCAGCGGCATCCAAAACCCTAACCCAATGACCTAGATTAGTCCAAAACTCTAATTCCTTAACCGGAAATAGAAAACCATCGGCAAAAAACTATGTGCCGAAAACCACCTAATATCATGTGGTCTCGGAAATATGTCATCCCGGAAATATGTCGGCCCGGCGATAATATGTCGGCTCGAAACCGGCGAAAATATGTCGGCCCCAAAAAAATTTTTTTGGGGGCGCTGCCCCCGAACCCCCCTGCACTCCCCGAGGGGGGGCCTAGCGCCCCCCCCTCTTACCCCCCTGTGCGCCCGGCGCAGGCGCTCAAACACTACTACTCGTGCAAAGAATATAACACATACCCAACAGGTATTGTATGAGAGATTTGGATCTCTCATATTCAGTTGAATCTAAAGATATTAAAGGATTGATTTTATTTGTATTCATTGAAGTTAAATAAATAAAAAGAATGGTACTTTATCTACTTCATACAGTTTGTGTTATACATGTTTATGAATAACTAATTGAACTACATATATCTTATTCAACTAATTTATTTAATCTATAAAAGTGTGAAAAGTGGCCAAAATTTCTAGAAATTGATTCACCCCTCCCATCTCAGTGTCAGTGTGTGTTTCCAACACTCTAGAATCCAATCATATGGAGAAACCCCTAATAAAAAACCATAACTCGAGAGAGGAATAGTGAGGAAAAAAAGTCCAACCCCATTTTCCCAACCCGTTACATATTTATACAACACTATAGGGATAAAAACCCTAATATGTTCATCCCAAAAATACCCCATTACAATGCATACTTCTCTTAGCTAACTAGTTGTTCGTGCTACTTTTCTCTCTACATGTTTCTTTTCTATGGTTCTTTTATTTATGGAATGTCGAGTTGTCATCATTTTGTCATGATTCATTCATCTATGTGTTGTCAGATTTTTTCTTCCGTCTATGTGCTTTCTTCCTTCTTCACACTTTCCTCCTTTTGTGCACCGTCCTCCTGGATGTGCCTTACTTGCACTCTCCCTAGATTTTCTTCTTATTCCATGCACTTTTCCTATATTTGGTATTTTTCCCCAAAACTATATCAAAACTGCAAAACTATTTCGAAGGTGGGTTTTCCAACAAGAAAAAATCACCACCAATCCATGATTAGGAATCACTTTCTCTTATGATCCTTCATTTATCTCATGATGAACATTTTTGAGGTAGCTTCCCCATGGCTAAGTAATTGGCCATATATGCAAACCAAGGTGAGTGAGTAGATGCTACAAATAATTGTTCATCTAGAAAACTAACATTTATAGGAACAACATCACCTTCATTTTGTATTCTAGAAAGGAAATAAGTGACTACATTTTCTTTACCATGTCGATCCATGATGGTGACATTAAATTCCTGCAGTAAAAAAAGCCATCTCATACCTCTGCCATTAGTGACTAGTTTATTCATTAAATATTTTATGGAATCATGGTTAGTTTGAATGAAGACTTCATAACCAATGATGTAATGCCTAAATTTATTTATAGAGTGTACAATTGCTAAGGATTATTTCTCTGTTACAGTATAGTTTAGCTTAGCAAGTGTGAGATTTTTTCTATTATAGTAAATGGCATAATGACAATGGTTTTCTTTCTGCCCAAGGACATCCCCTAGAGCGGTTTATGATGCGTCTGTGGAAATGTAAAATGGTAGAGACCAATTAGGTCCCCTTAATATATGTGTAGTAATAATACTTTATTTTAAAGCTTCAAAATCACAATGACAAAAGTGATCCCAAAAAAAATCATCATCTTTGGAAAAAAATTTAAGTAATGGTGCAGAAAATTTTGTAAATTTTTTGTTAAATATCCTATAGTACCCAAAAACACCAAGAAAACTCCTTACCTCTTTCTCAGACTTGGGAACCAATAGTTTTTATAGTAATTCTATTTTGGCGGGATCTACTTCAATACCTATAGAAGAGATAATATGTCCATTAACTACTCCATTAGTTAGCAACATGCGAAATTTTTCATGGCTTAGGGAAAGGTTTGTTTCTTGGGATCTAATCAAGAATAGTTATGAATTTTCAAGGCTTCTGCAAATGAGTCACCATAGATAGTGAAATCGTCCATGTACACCTCCACGTAATCATGAATAAGGGTTGAGAAAATTCCTAGTACAACTCTCTGGAAGGTGGAAGTGGCATTGCACAAACCAAAAGGAAACACACGATAGGAAAAGGTACCCTAGGGGAATGTAAACATGGTTTTCTCCTAGTCCTTTGGTGAAATTTGAATCTTTTTATACCCACTAAACCGTATAGAAATGAGAAGTATTTGTTTCCATCTAGGGTGTCTAAGACATGGTAAATGAAAGGAAGAGGGAAACAATCCCTCATGGTGGATTTGTTTAGTTCACGTTAGTCTATGAATATATGTCATTTCCTATTCTTTTTAGGTACTACTACTAAGGGTGAAACCCATATACTGTCATAAATTGGGTAAATAAAATTGGCATCAAGAATTTTCTGTAGTTCCTGTTTAACTACCTCTATAAGTGTTGTGTTCATCTGTCTTTAGGGATGCCTCATCAATTGAAAATCAACCTGAGTATAGATGTGGTGTGAGCAAGTCTCTAGGTTGATTCCCTTCATATCATGGGGGTCTCAAGAAAAGGATTTTGACTTTTTTTGAAAAAAATTGATCAAAGTTTCCTACCAGGATTTAGTGAGCTCATTATTAATATACAAAACTTTTCCTAAGCTAATATCAATAGGGGTACTGTAGTATTCAATTTCCTATGTGGTGGTTTCTACTGTACTACATAATGAAGAAAAAACTATCATATCATTAGTTTCTTGTACATTAGTTGTCAGGATATGTTCTAATGGAATGGTAAATGAATCATAAACATGTGAAAAATTAGAATCACAAGGAAAAGAACTAAGATGATTTTCTTCTATACATTCTTTAAAATTTCTTACCTATTCTATTGTGCAAGCATGCTATACTTCTTCTTCATCGTTGGCTGAGTCTTCCAACCATGGGAAATATCTCATATCTAGAAGAGATTTTGAAAGAAGACATAGTGTTACTTGTTTTACTACACCTCCATGGGAAATGAACATGTTGCCATATCTTCATCCTGTAAAAGAATTTGTGGTAGAAATACAAGGTCTTCCAAGGATTATAGAGTATCCTCCTGATGAATTTTTGGGCTCATAGATGAAAAATTCTACAAGATATTCCCATGAGTCCAAAGAAAAAATTACATCATCCAATACTCCTTCTGGTTTAACTTTAGATATGTTGGCTAGTTCAACAACAATAGGATTTGGGAGAATGATTAAGGGACTTTTCCCATGTGATCTTGGGTCATGATCACAATAGAGAAAGACTAAGTGAAAGAGACAAAAGTGTGCCCTCAAAGACAGACACACAAAAACTAAAGAAAATAACTACTTTGATTAGGATAAATTAGGGAGAGAGAAGAGAAAAGAAAGTGCACCCTGTTCTCCCATTTGATGTCGATCCCCACTCCAATTTGTTAAGGATCCCTTGTTCTTCTATTGCAACTAGCCTACAAGATAGATACAAAACTAGGTTTGCGATGAAAGTAGTTATGCAATCAAAAGAATGTGCACATTGTATGTCATATTCAAAGTAAGCATACATTCAAGACAAAATTTGGGGGGAAAACAAGCTCTTTTATTATGAGAAAGTGGAAAAGGTAAGTTAGAACCTTGTCTAGCCTTAGGCACCATCTTTAAGCCAACTGTCTAGGTTCCTCTTAGAATCCTCAAGCATCAACTCAGTCGATATTATCTTCTCTCGATGACTCAGATGGGGATAAGGAGACACCCTATAGCCACATAAAATGATAAAGAAGCTATGGAAAAGGAGTTTCCAGACTAAAGGGGATGTTTCTCATAGAATTATATGGAAAAGAGGCTTTCTAGATGCTGGCAGCATAACTTTGCACCAAGGGACCTGTCTTGTCCTTGTTATACCTCTATGGTTGTTTTATATCTTCCCAAAGAGGTTTAGGGAGTTGAATTTCGTTTTGTATGGGAAAGATTCATTGAGAAACGATCCCAATAAAAAAACCCACCCTAAAACATAAGATTATTTTATTTTTCACCAAAAATGAGGGAATCTACAAGTTGCAGTGAGGAAAGTCGTGGATGTCTACATATTACATTAGCAAAACCCACAGATATTCTCTTACGACATGTTTTTTAGATGATTTTTGAGAGGACCTTTAGTAAAAATTCTAGCAAGCATTGGGAAAAGGGTTAGGGCATGGAACAAATGCATAGGTGTGGTGTAACACCCTGTTTCCCCCAGTTTGTAAATATAACTATATTGGCCAAGAGACTATCGAAAACTCAATATGTGTGAATTTTTTATTTGATGGACCTTTGTATAAAAGGTCAATGAATGTAAATTATGTTATTTACTAGAAAATGGATAAGTGTTGCATGACTACTAGAAGGGGGGTGTGCTAATAGATACCACAAATTCTATGAAAAAGATGGTGAAGGGGACCAGGAATGGTTGCGTTAACCTCCACCAAGCTAGTACTTTGCTGGATTTTAATTGCTCATGATCAGAACAATCCTTTGACCCGAGAATGAATTACAGTTAGGCTGGTAGGTGGGAATAAATCCTCAAGATTTAATGAGGGTATGGGGAATACCACCCATCTGCAAGGCTTCCATACCTGACCATAGATTGGGAATTCAGACTACACACAATCTTGATGAGAAAGGAAAGAGAGGAAGACATGCAAAGAGAGAAGAGAAGGGAGATTAAGCTTAGGTTTGAGGAATAATTGAAAAAGAGCATGTTATGATCGCGGGAGAAGGGAGTAACCTTCATCCCTATATATTACTAATCCAGGAGAAGAAGAGTAACCTTCATCCCTAACTTTCATTAAGCCAAAAGAAAAGATTAAATTTCGAAGAATCATGGACTAGCTCGGGGGTGGCCAGTGGTAAATCCATTAGGAGTGACTGAGCCTATGGTTGGGTGGAAATGAGCACCTCTTTCAGTAGTCACATCATGTCTTCTGGTTCTGATAAGTGTTTTCATGCTTTGTGCTTTGAAATGGAAAAATGATTGAATGCATGTATGCATACATTTAAGATTGGCCTCTCTATTGACTGATCAAGTGATGTGTATGTATTTATCTCCTTGAAGACTTATGCTTCTACTTGATTTTCCCTATGCTCTAATTTAACCCTCGAAAGTGTTTTCCTTGAGGAGTTACCTCACAGTTCCAGAGTCATAGTGAGCCTCTTGGCACTTCTACCATCTCGGTAATTCCAAAAACATTACCTTGCCTTGTTTCAGAACTTAAAGTTCTACGAGCTAGGAAGGCACTTCTTTCAAACCCGTAGCCTAAGAGACCTTAGGCTTGTGCCCATGAAATTAACCAAATATCATCTAAGAGTAGACCTTATAGCCCAATATTCACCAGAGGGTCCATATGACCAGGGTCTAGGAACCCTGTGCTAAGTCTGAAAGGAGCTAACTCTTAATGGCGTCGGAGCTTTGGGAGCTCGAAGCATTGGGATGTCAAAATTCATAACTGACAAACTCCCCAAAAACTGAAGCTACAAAGTGAAGGTGAGACATATATTTGGGGGAGCTAGTTAGGAGAAGGGACCCACACAGGGTACTTCGGTGAAGTCCCGCTTCAGGAAAATGGAGTGGCAGTGAAGCCAAAACCCCCAAAGGTCAGAGCCATGAAGTGACCAGGACCGTTGATCGAGGGATTCNAGATCTGGGGATCCTTCAGGTCCTATCCTAGCCGTCAGATATATGATGTAGTCAGCCTGACATTGACCTCTTTGGGAGGATAGGGGTGTTGTGAAACCAAAACCCCCGAAGTCCTACGTCACGAAGTAATGAGGACCATCGATGCACAAGGACACATAGCGCTAGATATTTGAGTCCAGAGACTGGGAACTCCTGGGAAAGTTGAGTTGTGTTGTGTTAAAAATATATGAATCCCAAAGTAACTAGAGTCAACAATTCGAGGATGCTTTGGGACTTTTCCAAACCATCAGATCAGGGTTGTGGTCAGACCGATGCTGACCAAGTTTGGGAGAAAAGAGGATTTTGCATCGTAAAACTTTCAAACGTCGAATTCCTAAAGTAACAAGAATTGTAGATCCATGGATCTACATGGTGAAATATCGACCGTGAGATCTGAAGAATGTTAGAAGGTTGTTAGTATGGAGTGGTGTGACGTAGTGACATCACCCAGGATGATGTGGACCCAAGATTGACATGCCATGTGTCACCTGGATTTGTATGTATAACATACCCTATAGACCCATTGGAACATGACACATTTCACCCTTGTCCCCTTCCACATGTTATCCCTAGGTACGAGCCTCCTAGCCAAAGTAGTTGGTGAAGTGACTAAAACTCCAAGAGTCTGGGACTTCGAGTGTGGCATTTTAAAGAGACAACAAGGCACGAAGGTCATAACCACATGCCAAGCTCACAAGACTTCATGAGTTCGAGACTTCAGGATATCTTGTGCGTAGACAGTAAGGAAGCGCTCAACGTTGAAGCACAAAAGCACCAAAGTGTCGAAGCTCTTGTTTGCCTACATGTTATATGCTTGTGTTTTAGACAAAGATTGAGTCGAGTCATGGGATCATATGGTGGATGGAATTCCACCATGGATGAAGGAACCTAGAGACAATACATGTGAGGCAGATTCACATGGAAGCCACATGGCCCTCAACTGATGAACACCTAAAGCACTTTGAAACGTATATCCATCGGTTTTGATCTTGGTTTTTTGCATGGAGACCGTGGTTGGGAAGCTCTGGAAAAGAAGAATGTGATAGAGACCTCGAATGAAGGATATGATCACTTAAGGAGAACAAAATTTTGATTCCCCATCCCTAGGAAAGCCACTCAGGGGTCGAGTGTGCTTCAAATTGGTAGCAGGGCCTGCTTGGGCTCATGAACGAGTCGCGTAAGAACCTTATTTAAAGGAATTTTAGGGGTGACACACTATCTTACTTCTCCCTTAAAGATTCTAGTTAAACTTTTACTGAAGAAAATAATGAAGTTTTCTACTATGTGTGTTTAGTTAAGAAATATGAACTTTGTATTATCTATGAACTAATATATCGTTGGCTAATAGTGAGTGTTTTTTAAGCACTCAAGCAGTCATTGAATCGCAAGAAACTACAAGTATAAAGGATGGTGATGTTCCATGAAGTGGGGGATGTCTCGCATAATAGAGGCGAAGAATATGATGAAAGGAGGGAGGTGGAAACCCCTCTGGATCTAGCTGAAATTGTAAGGAGCCTCATGGCCGAATTACAGAGCTGCAAGGCTGAAAATGAGAGATTGATAAATGAGCAAGAAAAACAAACAGAAATCAATGCAGTCTTGTTGTAGAGCTTATCCTATATAGAGAGAAAGCTGCAATATGGAGTCACAACCATTCATGTGGACCGACGACATACAAAGAGAAGTCAAAGACCACTTGAGATATGAAAACATGGTCCCATAAGTGGCCACACTAGGAGGACTACCTCGAGGAAGGCCCAAACTGGAGGTAGGGGACACTCATCAGGAGAGTCCTCTGTAAAGAAAACTGGCAACTCCGAGGGATATTCTAGTAGAAAAAATAGCTCACATTCTCCAAGGAAAGGAAAGAAGTGAAAGCATTCCAAAAGTTGAAATCCTGAAGAGTTCAAGAAAGCCAGACTACCCTCTTTTGATGGAGATATTAAAAGAGGGGAAGAGGCAGAATCTTGGATTTTTAATTTAAATAAGTACTTCATAGTCCATGACTACTCTAAAAACTTGAAGGCTTGAATAACCATCTTCAACCTGAATGTAAGGGCTTCCATTTGGTGGGAAGACCTTAAGAATGTGAAAGGAATCCATGAGAAGGATTTATCATGGAATAAGTTTGAGAAATAATTCAAGAAGAAGTATGTGTCAGAGAAATACTTTGATGGGAAGACTAAGGAGTTCTATGAACTCAGGCTGGGACAACTCACCATAGAGGAATATATCAATAAATTCCTTGAGATGATAAGGTATGTACCCTACATAAAATATGAAAAGGTAAAAGTGAAGTGATTTATCAATGGGTTACCTCAATCCTACTAGGATAGGATTGAGTTTGATGAGAAAAATACCTTAGAAGATACTATCTGGAAGGCAAGGTATTGTTATGAATAGTTAGGGAAGTAGACATAAACTCACAAGGACTGGAAAAAGAAGAGTAGTTCAGGATTCAATAAGAAGGGGTTTAAATCCTCAATATTTAAGAACTATGGGAAGGGTTCTAGGATGAGCCTTCCTACTAGAAGTGTGGAAATAAACATTTTATATCAACACTAGGAAAGACTGAGGACCCAAAGAGAGAACCCTTGTGTAAGGTAGTTAGAGAGGTAGTGGGAGGGCCCAGAGGACCCATAGTGATAATAGTGGAGGCCATTCAATGTAAGGTGGACTAGGTCCACTATATTATTAAATAAGGCCCACTAAGGTAGTTAGATATAATAAATGGGTAGTTAGATATAATAAATGTAAGAAGACTTATTAGAAGGTTCTACTTCTAGAAGATTCCTGCTCTAGAATTTTCTTAGGTGATAGTAGCACTATATAAAGAGGATCAAGCAATGTAATGGGATATGAAGAGAATTATTGTATTTGGAGCGGTAGCTCAATAGGAGGATGCCCCTCGAGGAGGCAAGTGAACAGGAGAGGATCCCTTCCATAATAAGATCCATTGTATGTCGTTTCCCTACCTCAACGGTTTGGTAATAATATAGTGTGGTTTCTTCTATCATGCTTTGTGGATTTATTGTGTATTCAGTATTTGTGGTGATTATATTTGTAGATCTATTCAGGTTCTTAACAATTGGTATCAAAGCCTAGAGGTAGTAGTGGGGGCCCAGAGGGCCCATAGTGATAATAGTGGAGGCCATTCAATGTAAGGTGGACTAGGTCCACTATATTATTAAATAAGACCCACTATGGTAGTTAGATATAATAAATGGGCAGTTAGATATAATAAATGTAAGAGGAATTCTTAGAAGGTTCTACTTCTAGAAGATTTCGCCTCTAGAATGTTTTGAGGTGATGGTAGCACTATATAGAGAGGTTCAAGCAATGTAATGGGATATGAAGAGAATTATTGTATTTGGAGCAGTAGCTCAACAGGAGGATGTCCCTCGAAGAGGCAAGTGAACATGAGAGGATCCATTCCATAATAAGATCCATTGTATGTTGTTGCCCTACCTCAAGGTTTTGGTAATAATATAGTGTGGTTTTTTCTATCTCATTTTTTGGATCTATTGTGTATTCATTATTTGTGGTGATTATATTTGTAGATCTATTCATGTTCTTAACAATTGGTATCAGAGCCCAGATGTAGTAGTGGGGGCCCAGAGGGCCCATAGTGATAATAATGGAGGCCATTTAATGTAAGGTGGACTAGGTCCACTATATTATTAAATAAGGCCCACTATGGTAGGTAGATATAATAGATGGGTAGTTAGATATATTAAATCTAAGAGGACTTCTTAGAAGGTTCTACTTCTAGAAGATTCCTCCTCTAGAATGTTCTTAGGTGATGGTAGCACTATATAAAGAGGTTCAATTAATGTAATGGGATAGGAAGAGAAATATTTTATTTGGAGTGGTATCTCAATAGGAGGATTCCCACTCGAAGAGGCCAGTGAACAGGGGAGGATCTCTTCCATAATAGAATCCATTGTATGGTGTTGCCTACCCCAAGGGTTTGATAGTAATAAAAGAGATTTTTCATATTGTTCTTCTATATTGCTCTATGGATCTATTGTGTATTAAGTATTTGTGGTGATTATATTTTTATATCTATTTAGATTCTTAACAAGTGGTATCAGATCACTTTCCTTGGTAGACATTGTGGGCAAATAGTTTTTATTTTTGCAGATTTTTTTTTTCGGAGAAGAAAAAAGAGGGCCATGATATTCTAGAAAATTTATGTATATTTCTATGACAAATTTGTAGAGACGGATTGTATATCTGATTTCCTCTCAGAAAAACACCCAATTTGAAAAAACAAATCGTCTGAAACAGAGTCCGGGAAGTCAAGATATTGAAGTTTTAAAATCTGCAATTTTCAGGGTTTTTTTCCACGAACGATGGTGCGATATTTTTTTATTTTTGTAGAAGTTGGAGGCCAAATTTGTCCAAACAAATTATAGATCTAAGTTCCTCTCAAAATTTCACCCAATTTCAAAAAAAAAAAATTCAAATGAAATGAAGTCTGGGAAGTGAAGTTATGAGCATTTTAAAATCATCAGTTTTTCAGGGATTTTCCAGAAAAAGCTGGGATTTTTTGCCGTAACTTATTGTTCTATTTTTTGGGTTTTTTCAGGATGGTTGTGGGACTAAAGATTTCATAGGGTGATTATATGGATATTTACTTTCAAACCCTCAAATAAATTCTACAAATCACTGAAGCAATCAAATCCCAATTGTATGACACATTGGATGCTAGATTGCATGACCTTGTAGATGGCCTCAATGATAGTTTTCGTAGTATTCAAGATTAATTGGATAGCATGTAGGAAAAATTTCTTATGGAGGACATCAAGGATGAATATATTCAAGAAATATATTCTTGGTATGATTTTGAGGCTGATTTTGATGATTGATATATGGATAGTTTCCATTTCTGGGATGACAACCACTTTCATATTTTATTTGATGAATTTAATACACCTTCTATAGAGAGCATCAATGTGACAAATAAAGAGATAATCATTATTACCAGTGTTCACCTACATATTCTACAGTGGTATTATTCATTTCAGATTTTTCTACGACCATTTTCCACTATGTGTATGAATCTTCTTATTTGGTTCCACATGACAGGTGTCAGTCTTTGAAGCATCATTTTGAGTTGGTTATTGGGTTCCAAAATATTCCACGGGGAGTTCACATGAGAACTTAGACATGGGACCCGGTCTTACAATGGTGGTTGGACTACTTCATCATGGTGGCTTTCCTTTCTACATGGGACCTTGTTTCTCCATTCTTCTTCAGCATTATGGTCCACAATTATCCATGGGACCTTGGTATATGGTTGTACATCAAGCATTGAGGACAACCATTTCATAAGGGGGATGGAATGTTAGGTAGCTAGAGAGGTAGTAGTGGAGGTCTAGAGAGCCCATAGTGATAATAGTGGAGGCCATTCAATATAAGGTGGATTAGGTCCACTATATTATTAAATAAGGCCCACTACGGTAGTTAGATATAATAAATGTAACAGGACTTCTTAGAAGGTTCTACTTCTAGAAGATTCCTCGTATAGAATGTTCTTAGGTGATGGTAGCACTATATAAAGAGGTTCAAGCAATGTAATGGGATATGAAGAGAATTGTTGTATTTGGAACGGTAGCTCAATAGGAGGATGCCTACTTGAAGAGGCAAGTGAACGGGAGAGGATCCCTTCCATAATAGGATCCATTGTATGGTGTTTCCCTACCTCAAGGGTTTGATAGTAATAAAAGATATTTTGCATATTGTTCTTCTATATTTCTCTTTGGATATATTGTGTATTCAATATTTGTGGTGATTATATTTGTATATCTATTCAGGTTCTTAACAAGTTGAAATGTTGGGGTTGTGGAGAAGAACATCTGCTAAGGGATTCCCCACACAAACAAAAGAACAATAGGAGAGACTACAACATCCAAGAATCTACCATAGTCAATGATGTGGCTAGGAGCATGCCACATATTTATGCAGCCTTGGATAATAAACAAGTTGACCACCAAGCTTCAGTGGTGGAGATGGAAGGTATGATCTACAACCATCTAGTTTCTATTTTAATTGGCCCTGGTTCTAATTTGAGTTGTGTAGACCCTTAGACTATTGATAAGTGTAAACTGCAACCAGTTAGACATGTTAATACATGGTTGGTACAACTATCCACTAGCACCAAAAGAAAAGTAACAAAGGTCATACCAGCTTGCCAATTCATTATGGATGGATTTCCCACCCAAGCGACCCTTAACATACCTCCCCTAGGATCTTATAACCTGTTGATTGGTATGGACTGGTTAGCCACTTATAAAACCAAGTTGGATTGTTACCATAAGGCCTTAGATTTTGAAAATGAAGAAGGGAGAAAAATAACCCTCCAATGGATTTAGAAGCCTGTCTCAGTGAGATGAATATCATCCCTTCAAATGAAAAAGTATTGTAGAAAGGGATGTTCTCTATATGTAATACAGGTGTTGGAATCTGTTGAGGATGAAAAAATAACACTAGAGAACCACCCCATATTAAGAGAGTATATAGATGTGTTTCCAGAAGAGGTACCAGGTCTACCTCCGAGAAGATATATTGACTCCTCGATAGAACTTACACCAGGAGCAGTGCTAGTGTCTAGGACACCCTATAGGATGAGTACACAAAAGGTAGTTGAGATCAAACTACAACTAAAGTAAATGATGGAAAAATGCTACATCCGACCCAGTGTGTCTCCTTGGGGAGCACCAAACTTGTTTGTGAAAAATAAAGATGGCATGCTCCGATTGTGCATAGATTATAGATAATTTAATAAGACAACCATAAAGAACAAGTACCCCTTACCAAGAATCGATTACTTGTTCGACCAATTAGGGGGTGCTTCCATTTGATCAAAGATTGAATTAAGGTTTGGATACCATCAAGTCCGAATCAAGGATGAAGAAATCCACAAAACATCCTTCAAGACTAGATATGGTCACTATGAATTTGTGGTGGAGCCATTTGTATTAACCAATGCCCCCACCACTTTTATGTGCTTGATGAATAATGTATTCAGAAAATTCCTGGACAGATTTGTATTGGTTTTCATTGATGATATCCTAATATACTCCAAGAATAAAGAAGAGCATGAAGAACATATTAGACTTGTACTTCAAGTACTAAGAGAGCATCAACTCTACACTAAGTTTATAAAGTGTGAATTTTTCCAGAAGTAAGTCCATTACTTAGGCCATGTTATCTCTAAGGAAGGAGTGGCAGTAGACCCTGACAAGATCAGTTCTATCATGGAATGGCCTACCCCAAAGGATATATCTAATATCAGATCATTTATGGGCTTAGTGGGATATTATAGAAGTTTTATAAAAGGACTTTCCAATATTGGTTATCCAATCTCTGACCTTGAGAAAAAGGGGGTTATGTTCACTTGGACATCAGAATTGGAAGAAAGATTTCAGAAACTGAAATACCTTCTAACCCATGCACCCATGTTGAATATTGAAGACCATGATAATGACTTCCTCATGTGCATAGATGCTTGTAAGGAAGGACTCTGAGGATTCCTTATGCAAGAAGGACATGTGATTTGCTACAAATCTAGAAAATTGAATGAGCATGAAATCAATTATGTGACCCATGATCTAGAATTGGCTACCATAGGGAACGCTTTACAAATGTGGAGGCATTACCTCCTCTATAGGAGATTTGTACTTATCACAGACCATTGTGGGTTGAGGAACCTATTTGATCAACCAAAAATTAATGCCATGCAAGCTAGGTGGATGGCTCTCCTTAGTGAGTTTGATTTTGAAATCAAACACATCAAAGGAAAGGAAAATAGGGTAGTTGATTCCCTTAGTATAAGTGTGAAAACAATTCACTTGGAATCAATGAGCACATGTAAAAAGGATCTCAAGGAGAGAGTCTGGAATGCAGAGGAAACATATGCATTCTTCAAGACTATGACATCATAACTAAAGAAAGAGCCCATAGGGATAAAGTATGAAGGCTATAAGATGTTGGATGAAGGTCTGTTGACTTACAGAAACAGATTGTATATCCCAAGTTTTGACGACTTGAAGAGGTTTATAATGGACGAACTACACAAGAGACCATATACTAGCCATCCAGGTTATCAAAAAATGATTTCGGCTACTAAAAAACAATTCTATTGGCTTGGATTGAAAAAGGACATAGTTGATTATTTAGCTAAGTGTTTAGAATGCCAGCAAGTTAAGGTAGAACACCAGCATCCAGCAGGGTTGTTACAACCCCTACCAATTCCAGAATGGAAATGGGAAACCATTTCCATGGATTTTATCACCGGATTACCAGAATCGGTTGAGCAGAATGACACCATCATGGTACTGGTGGAAAAATTAAGCAAGTATTCTCACTTCGTTCCTGTTAAGTCAACTAGAAAGGAAATAGATATCGCCAACATATTCATGAAGGAGATATTTATACTGCATGGCATGCCTAGGGAGATTATATCTGACAGAGACACAAAATTTACTTCAAGGTTTTGGAAGTCCTTAATGGCTGGTTTTGAGACTAAATTGTTGTTTAGAACAACATATCACCCTCAAAATGATGGATAGACAGAAAGAGTGAACTATATATTATAAGAAATGTTAAGGATGCATGTAATGCATCAGCCTAAGAAATAGGAAGACTACCTGCCATTGGTAGAATTTTCCTACAACAATGGTTATCAAGAGTCATTGAAAATGAGCCATTTTGAATCCCTCTATGGTAGATAGTGAAAGATTCCAATAAGATGGAGTAATCCAGTGGATAGAACTACAATCAGACCTGACATGCTAAAATAAATGGAACAACAAGTGATTTAGATAAAGAAAAATCTGAAAATTGCTCAAGATAGAAAGAAGACTTATTCCGATAGAAAGAGAAATCCCAGAGAGTTCAAGACAGGAGACGATGTCTATCTCAGAGTTAGGCCCAGGAAGAGTTCACTGAGAATGGGAACTTGTTCCAAGTTGGCATGTTGATATTGTGGACCCTTTGAATTCATAGATAGAGTGGGATTTGTATCTTATAGGCTAGCAGCCCCTCCCACGTTAAAGGCACATAATGTTTTCCATGTTTCATTATTGAAGAAATATGTACATGATTCTAATGATATAATTTACTAGTGTGTGATCCAGGGGGATTCAGAGGGAGAATTCATGTCAGAACCTCAATTCATACTACACAGGAAGGAAACCTCACTTAGTAACTGAACCATTGCACAGGTCAAGGTGCAATGGAAACACTTTGTCCCAAATGAGGCTATGTGGGAAATGGAAGATGCCATGAGACATGCATATCCATTTTTTCTTACTTATGTATGTACATAAAATATTGATAGATATAACATTGAGGATGATGCTCCCTTTAAGGGGGAGGGAATTGTAAAACCTTGTTTCCCCCAGTTTGTAAATATAACTATATTATCCAAGAGACTATGGAAAACTCAATATGTGTGAACGCTTGATTTGATGGACCTTTGTATAAAAGGTCAATGAATGTAAATTATGTTATTTACTAGAAAATGGATAATTGTTGCATGACTGCTGGAAGGGGGGTGTAATAAGAGAGACCATGAATGCTATGAAAGAGATGGTGAAGGGGACCAGGAATGGTTGTGTTAACTTCCACCAGAAAAGTAATTTGTTTGATTTTAATTTCTCATTATCAAAATAACCCTCTGACCCATGAATGAATTACAGTCAAGCTGGTAGGTGGGAAGACCTCCTCAAGAGTTAATGAGGGGATGGGGTGAACCGCCCATCTGTAAGGCTTCTATTAAGTCCTAATATTGGCCCATTACCCCTTAATTGGGGCATATTATATCAGTAATGTTATTTTATTTATGTTGGCTTTAGGCCATTAGTTGTAATTATACCTCCTAGTCTCCTATATATACCAAGGAGACATTTTCATTTTGAATAATCTTGTACTTGAACATTTAAGTGGGGTAAAAGGAGGTTGCCCCCTCGAACAGGATTATTATCTAAAATTATCTTTTTTTCAAGGCTTTGAGTACCTTTTCTGAGGTTTTTCTATGCTATATTGATATTTGGTTCTTAACATATGGTATCAGAGCTTAAGGTCTTGGGGTTTCGGTGCTACATCTGAGACACCTTGGAATTTTCGCTATAAATTATTTTCTACAATGTTTCAAAAGGAAATTCTTGGAGTATATTTAGTAGATGGATCAAGGTACATTGGGTTAAAAATTAAGCTCCTGAGGTCTTATACTTTCAGAGATACAACCTGTACAATATAGGGTTTTGGAATCATCCTTAATGGAGTCATTGCAGAATTTTCACTATAAAAAAAATTACGTAATGTTTCAGACCCTAAACTCCAGAGATTATTTACAGAAATTTGTAAGGTATCTTTGGTAAAAGTTTCAGCTTCTGGGTCATCTTAAATTTGTATATAAACCTTGTGTAAGATAGGGTATCTGACTAGTCCTATTGACTAGTCTCAAGAAGGTGTTCCAGGTAAAACAATCATAACTTCTTCCTAGAGTATCCAAATTGAGTGGGACTGGTTTCATTGGATCTTGGGAATTCTTTAGTAGTTCTGGTACAAGTTTTAGAATTTTATATCAATTATTTTGTGCAGGGAACTCTATACAAGTGAGATCTCTTCGAAAGGCCAAAAATCGCCAAATTGTGGGGAAGTTACCGTAAATTCCACTTGGCACATTCAATTTTGATCAAACCTGTGGAATTGCAGAGAAGAAATATTAGAGAACTACAAAAAAGAAAGTTTCACACCCATAAGAGCCGAAACTTGGGAGATACAACAAAAGAAAGATTGTCTAGCAGAACCACCTCAAAATCAAGGTTCAAAAGTGATACTTGGCCAACATGCCACCCAAAAAGAGAAATTGTACACCAAATAAGCCTCCAGACAATCCTACTTGGAATCTTGATGAAGGTGAATAAATGTGTAGGGACATAAATGATTTATAAAATAAGATAGTAACAAAAGATGAACTACAAGAGATGATGGAGGGTTTA
>JASDQU010736967.1:123313-133988 GCA_032191745.1 Picea mariana | reverse complement strand
CACCTGGAGCTCAACTTCAAGTTCTTTGCTCTTAGCCCCCAGGTGACTGGGGTCCTGGGGCAGACCTATTCGGCCGGGTTCAAGAGCCCCGTCAAGGTCGGCGTGGCGATGCCCATCATGGGCGGCGAAGATAAGTTTGCGGCCTCGGATCTCTTTGCTGCCGACTGCAAGGTCGCCAGGTTTGCCGGTCGCGCGATCGAGTCTGTGGCTGGACACAACTTCCCTGAGGTTGCCTGCGGTAGTGGCAGCGCAGCCGGACGTGGTATTGTGTGTCGTAAGTAGAATGGTTTTCAACTGTAACTCTATCTTGTACTATCTTAGAATAAATTCTATAGCTTTTACCACTATATAATAATAGTATGTTACATAACAGTAGTGCATGCTGTACTCTAAGGTCATTTCTCATGACCTGTGCTTAAGAATAGGGATAGAATATGAAGGTTCAGCAAAGGCTGCTTTGTATAATGTATCTGAGAACACTTCTGGTGTTCTGTGTTTAATAGTAGGGATAGGGTGTGCTCAGCCTTGGTGGTTAGCTATGAGGTTTTTTCAGCAAAGGCTGAAAAGCAGGAGTTACTATGAATAAGGTTTGATGCTTTTAATTTTATAAATAAGTACAGTTGAGCTCTTAATAATGCATCTTTATGCAGTTTGTATTGTTTATATATATATATATATATATATATATATATATAAGAAGATTCTTAAACATACTTTAGACAATGTAGATGGAAGAGAAGGTTCATGGCATTGTATAACTGTTTTTTAGGTCTGGGAAAATGAAAATGAAGGTCCATTACATCTTATAAATGTTTTTTTTTTCTTTTTTTCTTAAAATAAAAGTTCATGCTGGGGAAATTTACATCTTTTTCTTAAAATAAAAGTCCATGCTGGGGAAATTTACATCTAACAGAGATATATACAGTGCCTTACATAGCTTTCCAAATAACATTCAATGTCTTCCCTTTTTTACTTTCCATATAATAATCATTGTTGCGCGTTACTGAGTACAAAATGGCAAGATATTTGCTTAACATGAAAGTTGTAAAAACTATATTGCCTGCTGGACCAATTTACATCCAGTTGAAATATAGCCAATGCCTTTCATAACTTTCCAAACAATGTTCAATGTCTTCCATTTTTAACTTTTGCAAAAAATCCAATGCATTCCATAACTTTCCATGTTCAATGTCTTCCCTTTTTAACTTTTGCAAAAATCCAATGTATTCCATAACTTTCCATTTTGCAAAAATCCAATGTATTCCATAACTTTCCATTTTGCAAAAATCCAATGTATTCCATAACTTTCCATGATTAGGTCCTTTTCAAGCGACTCAAAGAGCGACCAGTAAAGAAAGAACAGCAGTGGGTACCCGCTTGCATTGGGTGGTCGCAAGCAGTTCAATACATTAGCTAAGGAAGGTCTTATTTGTCATAGTCTGTAAGCGTAGGAAAGGTATGTAAGCATAGGTGGTGATGAGTTCATGAGGTAATATGAGTTTGTTCAATGTCTTCCCTTTTAATTTTTGCAAAAATCCAATGCATTCCATAACTTTCCATGTTCAATGTCTTCCATGTTCAATGTCTTCCCTTTTTAACTTTTGCAAAAATCCAATGCATTCCATAATTTTCCATGTTCAATGTCTTCTCTTTTTAACTTTGCAAATAATAATCATTTAATGTTACCTCAATAATAATCATTGTTATTCAAATAATAATTATTGACTGTTAGCCTTGAACCATGAGGCCAATAATAATCATTGCCTGTTAGTCAAATAATAATCATTACTTGTTACCTTATTAGGTTACTCAAATAATAATCATTACTTGTTACTTGATAGTTCAAATTAATAATAATCAAATAATAATCATTGCATGTTACTCAAATAATAATCATTGCATGTTACTCAAATAATAATCATTACCTCATCAAGTTACTCAAATAATAATCATTACTTAAATAATAATCATTACTTGTTACCTGATAGTTCAAATTAATAATAATCATTTAATAATCATTGCATGTTACTCAAATAATAATCATTACCTCATCAAGTTACTCAAATAATAATCATTGTATGTTACTCAAATAATAATCATTACTTCATCAAGTTACTCAAATAATAATCATTACTTGTTACGTGATAGTTCAAATTAATAATAATCATTTAATAATCATTGCATGTTACTCAAATAATAATCATTACTTGTTACCTCTCATCAGATTACTTAAATAATAATCATTCAAATAATAATCATTACTTGTTACCTGACAGTTCAAATTAATAATTGCATATTGCTCAAGTAATAATCATTATTTAAATAATAATCATTCAAATAATAATCATTACTTGTTAATAATAATCATTTAATAATCATTGCATATTGCTCAAGTAATAATCATTATTTGTTGCCTCTTATGAGGTTACTCAAATAATAATCATTACGTTCAAATTAATAATAATCATTTAATAATCATTGCATGTTACTCAAATAATAATCATTACTTGTTACTTGACCATTCAAATTAATAATAATCATTTAATAATCATTATCTATTACTTAAATAATAATCATTACTTGTTACCTCATCAGGTTACTCAAATAATAATCATTACTTGTTATCTGTGGTTCAAATTAATAATAATCATTACTTGTTTTTTTTCCATAAAATCTACAATGAGGTAGATGCAAAAGAAAAGATACCCGATCGATACCCGATCCCACTGTGTCCTCACAATCAAAGCAATAACCATCAAGACTGCAAGTCTGATACAGAGAAGACAGGTCAACAAAACTGCAAGGAGAAAAATCCAGTCAAATCCTAATCTTGTAGATTGGACCTTCGTTACCGTCCTCCCAATAAGAAAATCTAAGATGGCTCATAGGGAGAAGCAAAGCTTGTTTCGAGAGGATGTCTGCCTCGGAGTTTTCCTCTCGGAAAATATGATGGAAAGTGAGCTTGCTGAAAAGAGAGGTAGCTTTCTTGGTCCTATCTTTCCAGCATAAGAGAGATGCCACATGGAAGTCTGACAAACCATTCAGCCAATCGATTATGAGCTTTGAGTCACCTAGAAGGAGCAAGGAGTCGGAATGACGGCTGGCCAGTAGAAGCGATGCCCAGGGAGCTATTATCTGTGGTTACTTGTTACCTCATCAGGTTACTCAAATAATAATCATTACTTTTTTACCTGTGGTTCAAATTAATAATAATCATTACTTGTTACCTCATCAAATATTAATCATTACTTGTTATCTCAGGTTACTGGTTCAAATTAATAATAATCATTACTTGTTACCTTCATCAGGTTACTGGTTCAAATTTCATGGGGAGGGGTTGAAGGTCAGAGCCATTTGTGGGGGAATAAAACTGTTCCATGAAGTATCCCACTCATGAGCAGATCATTCTTCCTTCCAACATTGACACTGGCCCCTGCCTACACTCAACCTAGCTTGAAAAAAAAAAGAGAAAAAAATAATCATTGACTATTATTTGTTATTGAACACAAAATGGTGACATATTTGTTAAAATAAAAAAGTCAAGAAACTAAACTACATTGTATGTTACATCGCTAATAGAAATAAATATATTACTTCTCATAATCTTCAAAAAATATTTATAACTACTTTAAGAAATTCACATCTCTAATAAAAATAAATATATTGCTTTTCATAATTTTCAAAAAATATTTATAATTATCTTGTCTAATGAAAAATTCACATCTCTAATAAAAATAAATATATTACTTTTCATAATTTTCAAAAAATATTTATAATTATCAATTAAATGTAGATAGATTAAATGATTAAAAGTTTCACATCTCTAATAAAAATAAATATATTACTTTTCATAATTTTCAAAAAATATTTATAATTACCAATTAAATGTAGATAGATTAAATGATTAAAAGAAAAGTTATTATTCTTCTCCATCAAATCTCACTTACAAAGAATAACTTTCCAAAATAATACAAAATGATGACATATTGGCTGAAACTTGAAACTGTCCTGAAATTAAGGAACAATATCTCCTTGCTATGTGCCATTAATTGTATAGCAGTTACTGAAAGATAAATGACAAATCTGACTAAAAAAGTAACAAAGATAAGTTTGATTTTGCATTGAGATGATTTAGGCAATCACAAGAGCCCCATTTTATGCCATTAATTATATAGCAGATACCGAGAGATGGACTACACAACTTGATCAAAAGTAACCGAGATGTGGATCCAGTGGAACAGAAACTGCCTCCTAGTTACTGAGAGCTGATGCTTAGTTTTTGGAATGACGAAAGGAAGAAGACTGTTGTGCAGAGGAAAAAAGAGGAGGTGCTAACAGTCATAACCAACAATCAATATGAAGTATCTATTAACTATTGAAGAGAGAATATTGGGGTTTGAAACTTTGTCAGCTTTCAGGGGCAATAAATTTTTCACTGAATTCTGTTTATGTTTTTGCTCATGTTCACCAGGGAGGTGGTTTTTGGATGTGAAGAGAGTTGATTTTTGGAAGTGAAGATGCCACTTTCACATTTAGATATTTTTCTGAGGACATTTGTTAGAAAAATTGTTAGATATTCAGATTTGAGTGATTATTTCTGTATAATCCAAGTGTTCTAGGGTTTTTTCAGCATGTTGAATCCATTTCTGCATTCAGAAATAGATTTTAAACAACAAAAAGTAGTGATTTCGTGTAAATTTATATTGCCTAATCCTAGTTAAAAAAAACATTTAATAGAACAGTTAGACAACACCCTTAAAGATGAAGTTGATACCACTTTGAGACTGAGAAGTTGATACTAGTTTGAGAAGCTGATATTAGTCTCTCTTCAACCATGTTGTGAAAGAAAAAAAATGCACATAGCTGATATTTTTTGGAAAGTGTGATTATTAGCAATATGTTTGAAGTTTTTTTTTTGAATGGAGGTGGCAAGATCTATCATAACTCTGTTGTCATTGGTCAACTAACAGTGAAGATAATCATTACTGAATCATCACTTTGCTATTAGTGAATGCTAAACTCATCACCATTATTTAAGGAAAACCAAATAACTTGAAATGACTAATTGGTAGTCAATGAGAGGGTAGACTTTCACTCTTGCTAAAGACCTCTTGGTCTTGGAATGTTAATTTCTTTCCTTATCTGAGATAAGAAAAATAAACTCTTAATCAATGAAAAGTAAGTTTTTAAATATTATTAGTAAAAAATCCAATTATTATATTATACAATAAATAAATAAAAATATCATAAAATAAAATAAAATAAATGAATAAAATAAATAAAAATAAAATAAAATAAATGAATATATTATCCTATGCACATACATATTATTCACTTTATCGTAAATATATATTGTTAGATGTAAATAAGTTGTTAATTTATCAATCTCTTAAATAAGAGGTAGTTTCATATACCAATTTGGTGTGACCTTAAAAAAATATTATTATTATTATGTTATCACAAAAATTACATTATTATTATTATTATATAATCATAAAAGTTACATGAGTTGAGCATATACATAAAGTAAGTATATATTGAAATGTATATATTCAAGTAAATATTAAATCATATATGTATCATATTATTGATATTATTGGTCCTTTCCATCTGCTATCATAAATGTTGTATATATGGTGTAAATTGTTGGTCCTTTTTATTTGTTTAGCAGCTTTTGAATAAATGTTGCATAGTTGGTATATATTGTTAGTTTTTTTTTTCATTTTCATTGACTAGGTATTTTTAAATGAAAACACTAGTATATAGTTGGTCAAATTGGTGATTTGTTTATTAAATATAATTATTTATAATAACAATTAATATATATTTTTTAAACTATAAAAACCAATAATTTTTTTATCTAAATTTGATGGAACCTTTTGTTTTAGTTAAATGCATAGATCACAATATGTATACAATATTCCAATATTTATTTTCAATATACATCCAGCTCTCCAGTGTTTATTGTAGTAAATGGGTAGATATATATTGATGGAATTTGAAATACATTTAGCTCTGCAGTTGCAGTATTTATTGTAGCAAATGGGTAGGTATATATTGATGGAATTTGAATGTATATAGTTTGATGTAAGGCAATGTTCGAACCTAAAAGGAATACCCACTTCATATGAAAGCTGCCACTTGGTGGAAAAGATGGGAAAGTTGACACCTAAGTGTCAGTGGCTCGAGCGTCACGTGACATTGATATTACATTCCTTTTGATTAAACTGTATCTGACCATGAAACTTCATTTGAAGAACCCATGGAAGATAAGTGGTGGTGAGAAGCGTCTATCTCACTTTGATAAGTTTTTAATCTTAAATATCAATAACAAATTTAAATATGTACAAAATAATATAAGGATACAAATAATATAATTGTTATTTAGAAGTAAGTTAAATAATTTGATAAATTTAATTTTTTTATAGTTTTTTTTATGGAAATGTTGAACATAAAATTTTGCATTAAAGAATGTTGATGATAGAAATTAAAAAAAAATAATAATAATAAAAAAAATTAAATTTGAATTAAATAAAACAGAAAACAAAAAATTGGAATCATTAAAAAAAACTAAATTTAACTTTTTATTAACTCAATCCAATTTAAGTTTTTTTTAAGTGGAATTGTGTTTGTTTTTAAGGTTACTTAATTTTTTAATGTAGGATCCTGTTTGTTTTTAAGCGAGATTGTGTAACTTTCAATTTAAGGGCTTGGTGTTTTTAACTTTGAAAAACATGGATCTCTCAACAAATGTTCCTTAAATGAAATGATACAATACTCCAAGACTAAATATATTTCACACCCGATTTTGCAAAAAGGGCCTAGTGTTTTTAACTTTGAAATACATGGATCTTTTAACAAGTGTTTCTCAAATGAAAATACACAAATACTCCAAGACTAAATACATTTCACCTTAAATGAAATGATACAATACTCCAAAACTAAATACATTTCACACCAGATTTTGCAAAAAGGGCCTAGTGCTTTTAACTTTGAAATACATGGATCTTTTAACAAGATCTTTTAAATGTTTCTCAAATGAAAATACACAAATACGCCAAGACTAAATACATTTCACAGTGGAATTTTCAAAAAGCCTACAAAGCAATCACTTTGTATAAAAAACCTATATCTATTTTAATTTTGGATTTTAACTAGCATTGAGAGGGATTGAATCTCTTAAGGTGCAAATCTTTATTAAGTTTTTTCACCTTAAAAAAGGCTTGTGCTTTATGAGATTGATCCCTATTAACACTTGATAGATTTGGGGTTAAGATGGTTCTAGGTTGATTATTTTTATTTTTTGTTTTGTGTAAAATATTATATTGCACTAACATAAGTTGACATTAATGTTATGAATGAAAAACATATTACAATTTTTTTCATACTAGGTTATAGAATGCATCTCTTTGTTAAATGAAAATGATACATAAAGTTTACATCACCTAATAAAGCCACTTTTCCAATGGATCTCACTGGAAAAATATGTCTCCAAAGCAATCATACAAAATTTAAATGCTCACTAGCAATAAAATAATCCCAAAATATGTGGCAGAGACTTGAGAGTTTCAACCTAAACACAATGCCTACATGAATCATTAGTGAACCTTGACTACAAAAAGTGCACCTTAAAGGGAAAGTCTTGAAAAACTAGAAGCCATGCAAAATCCTACAATTTGTAAGAGAGCTTGAAAGACCATAATGCATTAAGTTGATTCACCCACTTGTCTTGCTCATCTAAAAGTCTCCATATTCTATTCAACTTCTCTGAGAGAGGGATGTGATTACTAGGATATAAATAAAACATATTAGTCTTATAAATATAATTAGGTTATGATTCATACTCTTTCACATCAAAGCTTTCCAAATAGATTTTGGAGAAAACATATTAAATTTATAGATCTCATCAATTGGAATCATCTATTTTTGGAGAAAACATATTAAGTTTATAGATCTCATCAATTGGAATAATCTATTGGATATTCTAAATGGTTGCACTATCTAAATAGATCATGCTGAATTTCTTTGCATTCAAGAGTTTTAATGCAAAACAAAAATTTCACCATTATTCTAAAGGTTTCCTCTATCTCAACCCTGTGAGTTTTCAGCCTTAAGACTATTATGACATACAAACAAGACAACAATGGTAGTGGACACCATTTCAATACCTAACAACCTCAATCATCAAGATAATACAACATGAAGATACCAAAGTGTTTCGATAAGTATTAGCCCTCTAGGGCAACCTTATCATGCATAAACCAGATTTGAAAATAGTCATTTACAACTGTAAATACAACAAAAAATGACCCTTATCTTCTTTAATTACAATGGTAAATCACTTAACATAATCACCCTTAACTTATGTCAATTCAACAAGACATATATAGTTGAAAATTACAAACCATGAAGAACATAGATGACTTAGAATCAAATTTGTAATTTCCACAAGTAATGTACAACTAGAAACTTCATTAATATGCATAAGATGAAGTTTACATTCATGCCATAACATTATTTCAAGGCTACTACAATCCTCTAGCTCTCCAAAACCCAGCTAGGGAAAACCAAGATAACCCTATGTAATGCCCTTGTTTTCGCCAAATTGTAATTATTATTATTACTGTGAACACAACTATAGAGAGATCTACCATATGAATGTTGGACAGACAATGAATCCTGCCGTAGAAATTAATGTATATAGTTTTGTTATTAAATGAAATGAAATTAGTGGCATGACTGTTGAAAGAGGGTTGCCAGATAGATCATGATGCATGGGAAGGGATGGTAGGTTAACTGATAACGGTGAGATGACCCCTGTCAGGTTAGTACCCTACTGGATATAAATGCACAACTCCAAAACAATATTTTGGCCCAGAAAAAACTTAATTACTAGTCAGAGAAGTAGTTGGGAAGTACTCCCTCAAGAGTCAATGAGGGAGATGGTCAGAGTACCATCTGAAACTTCCTGACCTGACCCACAAAATATTGCTGGGAAAGGAAAGAAAAGAGAGGAAAAACTCATGGGAAGAGGGCATAAAGCACATAGAGAGAAGACACATGAAGGGCCAAAGGCTTGATATCTGCGAAGACCGAGAGATACTCCCTACAACCATCGGTCATGCCACCGCCAGGGGCGATGACCTAGGACACGACAATGGCATGTCGGATGGTACAGGGGGGAGTAATGCCACGTGGATGCCATGTGGAAAAGAGGATGGCCACTAGTTAATGACGTCCTGAAAACTTTGAAGGACCATAAATTTTAAACTAGAGCTCGAGTTCATGTGAGGTTATAGTTGTTGGAAAGCTCTCGATGAGCACAAGGTGATGTCAACATTATTCGAAGGATTTAGAGAGCTCTAGGTGAGAGAAAATTGATGCCCCATCCCTTAAAAGGCTACTTAGGGGTCGGGTGAGTGATAGATTGGTATCAGAACAGGAAACGACACTTGGCTTGCTTGGGGTAGCACCCTATCTTACCCCATTCATAAGAAGCTTATTTAAACCACTACTGAAGAGAGGAATGAAACTTTCTATTGTTTATATATATATATATATATATATGAACTGTGTATTTCTAATGTTGATAAATAATGAAGCTAATTTTACTTTAAAAAAATTGCATGCACTATTCATAAATTAGTAGATAATTAACTAACAGGAAATGATGTTGTCGACACTCAAACAGTAAGTTGAAAGCAAGGAAAACTACAGTGTAAAGAATGGTGACCTACCATGAGTTGGGGGAAAGCTCCCGCAATAGAGAAAAAGAATATGATGAGAGGAGGGTGGTGGAAACTCTTCCAGACTTAGCTGAAACGGTAAGAAGCCTCATGGAAGAATTACAAATTTGTAAGACAGACAATGGAAGGCTGATAAAATAATAGGAAAAACAAACTGAAGGCAATGTGAAGATGAGGAAGGGAGGAAAATAACCCTACAAGGAATTCAAAAGCATGTCTTAGTGAGACAAATATCAACACTTCAAGTGAAGAAGTATTGCATAAAAGGATGTCCTTTGTATGCAATACAAGTGTTGAACTCTGTTGAGTGCAATAAACTAAGCCTAGAGGACCATCCTATATTAAGAGAGTATAAAGATGTATTTTCATAATAGGTACCAGATCTACCTCCAATAATTTTTTCCATATAACTTGTACCCAGAGCGGTGCCAATGTCTAGAGCACCCTATATAATGAGTAAACCAAGGCTAGTTGAACTCAAACTAAAGCTAAAGGAGATGTTGGAAAAAGGTTACATTCCCGGCCTAATGTGTCTCCTTGGGGAGCACTAGCCTTGTTTGTGAAGAAGAAGGATGTCACACTTAGGTTGTGCATAGACTATAGATAACTCAACAGATGAACATTAAGAATAAGTATCCCTTGCCAAGAATTGATGACTTGTTTGACCAATTAAGGGGTGCTACAATTTTCTCCAAGATTGACTCGAAGTCTAGATACCATAAGTCCAAATTAAGGATAAAGACATACATAAAACATCCTTTAAAACAATATATGGTCACTATGAATTTTTGGTGGTTCCATTTGGGCTTACCAATGCACCAACCACCTTTATGTACATGATGAATAATGTACTCAATAAATTCTTGGACATATTTGTGTTGGTCTTCATAGATGACATTCTGATCTATTCTAAGAGCAGAGAAGAGCAT
>JASDQU010736967.1:100010-110201 GCA_032191745.1 Picea mariana | reverse complement strand
CACCTGGAGCTCAACTTCAAGTTCTTTGCTCTTAGCCCCCAGGTGACTGGGGTCCTGGGGCAGACCTATTCGGCCGGGTTCAAGAGCCCCGTCAAGGTCGGCGTGGCGATGCCCATCATGGGCGGCGAAGATAAGTTTGCGGCCTCGGATCTCTTTGCTGCCGACTGCAAGGTCGCCAGGTTTGCCGGTCGCGCGATCGAGTCTGTGGCTGGACACAACTTCCCTGAGGTTGCCTGCGGTAGTGGCAGCGCAGCCGGACGTGGTATTGTGTGTCGTAAGTAGAATGGTTTTCAACTGTAACTCTATCTTGTACTATCTTAGAATAAATTCTATAGCTTTTACCACTATATAATAATAGTATGTTACATAACAGTAGTGCATGCTGTACTCTAAGGTCATTTCTCATGACCTGTGCTTAAGAATAGGGATAGAATATGAAGGTTCAGCAAAGGCTGCTTTGTATAATGTATCTGAGAACACTTCTGGTGTTCTGTGTTTAATAGTAGGGATAGGGTGTGCTCAGCCTTGGTGGTTTAGCTATGAGGTTTGTTCAGCAAAGGCTGAAAAGCAGGAGTTACTAAGGTTTGATACTTTTAATTTTATAAATAAGTACAGTTGAGCTCTTAATAATGCATCTTTATGCAGTTGTATTGTTTATATATATATATAAAAGAAGAATCTTAAACAGCTGAGGAAATATACTTTAGACTATGTAGATGGAAGAGACAATGTAGATGGAAGAGAAGGTTCATGGCATTGTATAACTGTTTTTTAGGTCTGGGAAAATGAAAATGAAGGTCCATGACATCTTATAAATGTTTTTTTTCTTTTTTTCTTAAAATAAAAGTTCATGCCGGGGAAATTTACATCTTTTTCTTAAAATAAAAGTCCATGCTGGGGAAATTTACATCTAACAGAGATATATACAGTGCCTTACATAGCTTTCCAAATAACATTCAATGTCTTCCCTTTTTCACTTTCCATATAATAATCATTGTTGCGCGTTATTGAGTACAAAATGGCAAGATATTTACTTAAAATGAAAGTTGTAAAAACTATAGTCTGCTGGACCAATTTACATCCAGTTGAAATATAGCCAATGCCTTCATAACTTTCCAAACAATGTTCAATGTCTTCCATTTTTAACTTTTGCAAAAATCCAATGCATTCCATAACTTTCCATGTTCAATGTCTTCCCTTTTTAACTTTTGCAAAAAATCCAATGCATTCCATAACTTTCCATGTTCAATGTCTTCTCTTTTTAACTTTTGCAAAAATCCAATGCATTCCAACTTTCCATGTTCAATGTCTTCCCTTTTTAACTTTTGCAAAAATCCAATGCATTCCATAACTTTCCATGTTCAATGTCTTCCCTTTTTAACTTTTGCAAAAATCCAATGCATTCCATAACTTTCCATGTTCAATGTCTTCCCTTTTTAACTTTGCAAATAATAATCATTGACTGTTACCTCAATAATAATCATTGTTACTCAAATAATAATCATTAACTGTTAGCCCTGACCCATGAGGCTAATAATAATCATTACCTGTTACAATAATAATCATTTAATAATAATAATCATTTATTATTACCTGTTACAATAATAATCATTTAATAATAATAATCATTACCTGTTACAATAATAATCATTTAATAATAATAATCATTACCTGTTACAATAATAATCATTTAATAATCATTGTCTGTTAGTCAAATAATAATCATTACTTGTTACCTCATCAGGTTATTCAAATAATAATCATTACTTGTTACTTGACAGTTCAAATTAATAGTAATCATTTAATAATCATTGCATGTTACTCAAATAATAATCATTACTTGTTATCTCTTATCAAGGTTACTCAAATAATAATCATTACTTGTTACCTGACAGTTCAAATTAATGATAATCATTTAATAATCATTGCATATTACTCAAGTAATAATCATTACTTGTTACCTCTCATCAGGTTACTCAAATAATAATCATTACGTTCAAATTAATAATAATCATTGCATGTTACTCAAATAATAATCATTACTTGTTACCTCTCATCAGATTATTCAAATAATAATCATTCAAATAATAATCATTACTTGTTTACGTGACAGTTCAAATTAATAATAATCATTTAATAATCATTGCCTATTACTTAAATAATAATAATTACTTGTTACCTTATTAGGTTGCTCAAATAATAATCATTACTTGTTACTTGACCGTTCAAATTAATAATAATCATTTAATAATCATTGCCTGTTACTCAAATAATAATCATTACTTCTAACCTCATCAGGTTACTTAAATAATAATCATTACTTGTTACCTGTGGTTCAAATTAATACTAATCATTACTTGTTATCTTCATCAGGTTACTGGTTCAAATTTCATGGGGAGGGGTTGAAGGTCGGAGCCATTTGTGGGGGAATAAAACTGTCCCATGAAGCATCCCACTCATGGGCAGATCATTCTTCCATCCAACATTGGGGCTAGCCCCTGCCTAGACTCAATCTAACTTGAAAAAAAAAGAGAAAAAATAATCATTAACTATTATTTGTTATTGAACACAAAATGGTAACATATTTATTAAAATAAAAAAGTCAAGAAACTAAACTACATTGTCTGTTGAGAAATTTACATCTCTAATAGAAATAAATATATTAATTTTCATAATTTTCAAAAAATATTTATAACTACTTTAAGAAATTCACATCTCTAATAGAAATAAATATATTGCTTTTCATAATTTTCAAAAAATATTTATAATTATCTTGTTTGATGAGAAATTCACATCTCTAATAAAAATAAATATATTGCTTTTCATAATTTTCAAAAAATATTTATAATTACCAATTAAATGTAGATAGATTAAATGGTTAAAAGAAAAGTTATTATTCTTCTCCATCAAAATTCAAATCTCACTTAAAAAGAATAACTTTCCAAAATAATACAAAATGATGACATATTGGCTGAAACTTGAAACTGTCCTGAAATTAAGGAACAATATCTCCTTGCTATGTGCCATTAATTGTATAGCAGTTACTGAGAGATAAATGACAAATCTGAGTAAAAAAGTAACAAAGATAAGTTTGAGTCTGCATTGAGATGATTTAGGCAATCGCAAGAGCCCCATTTTATGCCATTGATTATATAGCAGGTACCGAGAGATGGACTACATAACTTGATCAAAAGTAACCGAGATGTGGATCCAGTGGAACAGAAACTGCCTCCTAGTTACTGAGAGCTGATGCTTAGTTTTTGGAATGAAGAAAGGAAGAAGACTGTTGTGCAGAGGAAAAAAGAGGAGGTGCTAACAGTCATAACCAACAATCAATATGAAGTATCTATTAACTATTGAAGAGAGAATATTGGGGTTTGAAACTTTGCCAGTTTTTAGGGGTAATAAATTTTCCACTGAATTCTGTTCATGTTTACCAGGGAGGTGGTTTTTGGATGTGAAGAGAGTTGATTTTTGGAAGTGAAGATGCTATTTTCACACTTGGATATTTTTTGAGGATATTTGCTAAAAAAATTGTTAGATCTCCAGATTTGAGTGATTATTTCTGTATAATCCAAGTGTCCCAGGGGTTTTTCAGCATGTTGAATCCATTTCTGCATTCAGAAATGGATTTTAAACAAAAAAAAGTAGTGATTTCGTGCAAATTTATATTGCCTAATCCTAGCTAAAGAAAACAATTAATAGAACAGTTAGACAACACCCTTAAAGATGAAGTTGAGACCACTTTGAGACTGAGAAGTTGATACTAGTTTGAGAAGCTGATATTAGTCTCTCTTCAACAATGTTGTGAAAGAAAAAAAATGCACATAGCTGATATTTCTTGGAAGGTGTGATTATTAGCAATATGTTTGAAGTTATTTTTTTAATGGAGGTGGCAAGATCTATCATAACTCTGTTGTCATTGGTCAACTAACAGTGAGGATAATCATGACTGAATCATCACTTTGCTATTAGTGAATGCTAAACTCATCACCGGCAAGATCTATCATAACTCTGTTGTCATTGGTCAACTAACAGTGAGGATAATCATGACTGAATCATCACTTTGCTATTAGTGAATGCTAAACTCATCACCATTATTTAAGGAAAACCAAGTAACTTGAAATGACTAATTGGTGGTCAATGAGAGGGTAGACTTTCACTCTTGCTAAAGACCTCTTAGTCTTGCAGTGTTAATTTCTTTCCTTATCTGAGATAAGAAAAATAAACTCTTAATCAATGAAAAGTAAGTTTTTAAATATTATTAATAAAAAATCCAATTATTATATTATACAATAAATAAATAAAAATATCATAAAATAAAATAAAATAAATGAATAAAATAAATAAAAATAAAATAAAAGAAATGAATATATTATCTTATGCACATACATATTAATCACTTTATCGTAAATATATATTGTTAGATGTAGATAAATTGTTAATTTATCAGTCTCTCAAATAAGAGGTAGTTTCATACACCAATTTGATGTGATCTTAAAAAATATTATTATTATTATGTTATCACAAAAATACATTATTATTATTATTATGTAATCATAAAAGTTACATGAGTTGAGCATATACATAAAGTAAGTATATATTGAAATGTATATGTTCAAGTAAATATTAAATCATATATAAATAGATATATGATGTTATATATTAAATCATATATGTATCATATTATTGATATTATTGGTCCTTTCCATTTGCTATCATAAATGTTGTATATATGGTGTAAATTGTTGGTCCTTTTTATTTGTTTAGCAGCTTTTGAATAAATGTTGCATAGTTGGTATATATTGCTAGTTTTTTTTCCATTTTCATTGACTAGATATTTTTAAATGAAAACACTAATATATAGTTGGTCAAATTGTTGATTTGTTTATTAAATATAATTATTTATAATAACAATTAATATATATTTTTTAAACTATAAAAACCAATAAAATTTTTATCTAAATTTGATGGAACCTTTTGTTTTAGTTAAATGCATAGATCACAATATGCATGCAATATTCCAATATTTATTGTCAATATACATCCAGCTCTCCAGTTTTTATTGTAGTAAATGGGTAGATATATATTGATGGAATTTGAAATATATTGATGGAATTGTCAATATACATCCAGCTCTCCAGTATTTATTGTAGCAAATGGGTAGGTATATATTGATGGAATTTGAATGTATATAGTTTGATGTAAGGCAATGTTCGAACCTAAAAGGAATACCCACTTCATATGAAAGCTGCCACTTGGTGGAAAAGATGGGAAAGTTGACACCTAAGTGCGAGTGGCTCGAGCGTCACGTGACATTGATATTACATTCCTTTTGATTAAAGTGTATCTGACCATGAAACTTCATTTGAAGAACCCATGGAAGATAAGTGGTGGTGAGAAGCGTCTATCTCACTTTGATAAGTTTTTAATCTTAAATATCAATAACAAAGTTAAATATGTACAAAATAATATAAGGATACAAATAATATAATTGTTATTTAGAAGTAAGTTAAATAATTTGATAAATTTAATTTTTTTATAGTTTTTTTTTGGGAATGTTGAACATAAAATTTTGCATTAAAGAATGTTGATGATAGAAATTAAAAAAAATAAATAAATTTGAATTAAATAAAACAGAAAACAAAAAAATTGAAATCATTAGAAAAAACTGAATTTAACTTTTTATTAACTCAATCCAACTTAAGTTTTTTTTTTAAGTGGAATTGTGTTTGTTTTTAAGGTTACTTAATTTTTTAATGTAGGATCCTGTTTGTTTTTAAGCGAGATTGTGTAACTTTCAATTTAAGGGCCTGGTGTTTTTAACTTTGAAAAACATGGATCTCTCAACAGATGTTCCTTAAATGAAATGATACAATACTCCAAGACTAAATATATTTCACACCCGATTTTGCAAAAAGGGCCTAGTGTTTTTAACTTTAAAATACATGGATCTTTTAACGAGTGTTTCTCAAATGAAAATACACAAATACTCCAAGACTAAATACATTTCACATTGGAATTTTCAAAAAGCCTACAAAGCAATCACTTTGTATAACAAACCTATATCTATTTTAATTTTGGATTTTAACTAGCATTGAGAGGGATTGAATCTCTTAAGGTGCAAATCTTTATTAAGTTTTTTCACCTTAAAAAAGGCTTGTGCCTTGTGAGATTGATCCTTATTAGCACTTGATAGATTTGGGGTTAAGATGGTTCTAGGTTGATTATTTTTATTTTTTGTTTTGTGTAAAATATTATATTGCACCAACATAAGTTGACATTAATGTTATGGATGAAAAAAATATTACAATCTTGTCCATACTAGGTTATAGAATGCATCTCTCTGTTAAATGAAAATGATACATAGAGTTTACATCACCTAATAGAGCCACTTTTCCAATGGATCTCACTGGAAAAATATGTCTCCAAAGCAATCATACAAAATTTCAATGCTCACTAGCAATAAAATAATCCCAAAACATGTGGCAGAGACTTGAGAGTTTCAACCTAAACACAATGCCTACATGAATCATTAGTGAACCTTGACTACAAAATGTGCACCTTAAAGGGAAAGTCTTGGAAAACTAGAAGCCATGCAAAATCCTACAATTTGCAGGAGAGCTTGAAAGACCATAGTGCATTAAGTTGATTCACCCACTTGTCTTGCTCATCTAAAAGTCTTCATATTCTATTCAACTTCTCTGAGAGAGGGATGTGATTACTAGGATATAAATAAATCATATTAGTCTTATAAATATAATTAGGTTATGATTCATACTCTTTCACCTCAAAGCTCTCCAAATAGATTTTGGAGAAAACATTTTAAATTTATAGATCTCATCAATTGGAATCATCTATTTTTGGAGAAAACATATTAAGTTTATAGATCTCGTCAATTGGAATAATCTATTGGATATTCTAAATGGTTGCACTATCTAAATAGATCATGCTGAATTTCTTTGCATTCAAGAGTTTTAATGCAAAACAAAAATTTCACCATTATTCTAAAGGTTTCCTCTATCTCAACCCTGTGAGTTTTCAACCTTAAGACTATTATGACATACAAACAAGACAACAATGGCAGTGGACATCATTTCAATACCTAACAACATCAATCATCAAGATAATACAACATGAAGATACCAAAGTGTTTCGATAAGTATTAGCCCTCTAGGACAACCTTATCATGCATAAACCAGATTTGAAAACACTCATTTACAACTGTATATACAACAAAAAATGACCCTTATCTTCTTTAATTACAATGTTAAATCACTTAACATAATCACCCTTAACTTATGTCAATTCAACAAGACATATATAGTTGAAAATTACAAACCATGAAGAACATAGATGGCTTAGAATCAAATTTGTAATTTCCACAAGTAATGTACAACTAGAAACTTCATTAATATGCATAAGATGAAGTTTACATTCATGCCATAGCATTATTTCAAGGCTACTACAATCCTCTAGCTCTCCAAAACCCAGCTAGGGAAAACCAAGATAACCCTATGTAACACCCCTGTTTTCGCCAAATTGTAATTATTATTATTACTGTGAACACAACTATAGAGAGATCTGCCATATGAATGTTGGATAGACAATGAAGCCTGTCGTAGAAATTAATGTATATAGTTTTGTTATTAAATGAAATGAAATTAGTGGCATGACTGTTGAAAGAGGGTTGCCAGATAGATCATGATGCATGGGAAGGGATGGTAGGTGAACTGATAATGATGAGATGACCCCTGTCGGGTTAGTACCCTACTGGATATAAATGCACAACTCCAAAACAATATTTTAGCCCAGAAAAAACTTAATTACTAGTCAGAGTAGTAGTTGGGAAGTACTCCCTCAAGAGTCAATGAGGGAGATGGGCAGAGTACCATCTGAAACTTCCTGACCTGACCCACGGAATCTTGCTGGGAACGGAAAGAAAAGAGAGGAAAAACTCATGGGAAGAGGGCATAAAGCACATAGAGAGAAGACACATGAAGGGTCGAAGGCTTGATATCTGCGAAGATCGAGAGATACTCCCTACAACCATCAGTCATGCCACCGCCAGGGGCGACGACCCAGGACACGACAGTGGCATGTCAGATGGTACAGGGGGGAGTAATGCCACGTGGATGCCATGTGGAAAAGAGGATGGCCACTAGTTAATGACGTCCTGAAAACATTGAAGGACCATAAATTTTAAACTAGAGCTCGAGTTCATGCGAGGTTATAGTTGTTGGAAAGCTCTCGATGAGCACAAGGTGATGGCAACATTATTCAAAGGATTTACAGAGCTCTAGGAAAGAGAAAATTGATGCCCCATCCCTTAAAAGGCTACTTAGGGGCCGGGTGAGTGATAGATTGGTATCAGAATAGGAAACAACACTTGGCTTACTTGGGCTCATGAATGAGTCGAATAAAATTTTATTAGAGAAATTTTAAGGGGTAGCACCCTATCTTACCCCATTCATAAGAAGCTTATTTAAACCACTACTGAAGAGAGGAATGAAACTTTCTGTTGTTTATATATATATATGAACTGTGTATTTCTAATGTTGATAAATAATGAAGCTAATTTTACTTTACAAAAATTGCATGCACTATTCATAAATTAGTAGATAATTAACTAACATGAAATGATGTTATCGACACTCAAACAGTAAGTTGACAGAGTTGACAGCAAGGAAAACTATAGTGTAAAGAATGGTGACCTACCACGAGTTGGGGGAAATCTCCCACAATAGAGAAAAAGAATATGATGAGAGGAGGGTGGTGGAAACCCCTCCAGACTTAGCTGAAACGGTAAGAAGCCTCATGGAAGAATTACAAATTTATAAGACAGACAATGGAAGGTTGATAAAATAATAGGAAAAACAAACTGAAGGCAGTGTGAAGATGAGGAAGGGAGGAAAATAACCCTACAAGGAATTCAAAAGCATGTCTTAGTGAGACAAATATCAACACTTCAAGTGAAGAAGTATTGCATAAAAGGATGTACTTTGTATGCAATACAAGTGTTGAACTCTGTTGAGTGCAATAAACTAAGCCTAGAGGACCATCCTATATTAAGAGAGTATAAATATGTATTTTCATTATAGGTACCAGATCTACCTCCAATAATTTTTTCCATATAACTTGTACCCAGAGCGGTGCCAATGTCTAGAGCACCCTATATAATGAGTAAACCAAGGCTAGTTGAACTCAAACTAAAGCTAAAGGAGATGTTGGAAAAAGGTTACATTCCCGTCCTAATGTGTCTCCTTGGGGAGCACCAACCTTGTTTGTGAAGAAGAAGGATGTCACACTTAGGTTGTGCATAGACTATAAACAACTCAACAGATGAACATTAAGAATAAGTATCCCTTGCCAAGAATTGACGACTTGTTTGACCAATTAAGGGGCGCTACAATTTTCTCCAAGATTGACCCGAGGTCTAGATACCATAAGTCCAAATTAAGGATGAAGACATACATAAAACATCCTTTAGAACAATATATGGTCACTATGAATTTTTGGTGGTGCCATTTGGGCTTACCAATGCACCAACCACCTTTATGTACATGATGAATAATGTACTCAATCAATTCTTGGACATATTTTTGTTGGTCTTCATAGATGGCATTCTGATCTATTCTAAGAGCAGAGAAGAGCATGAATAACACCTCAAGTCAGTGCTTCAAGTGCTGATATAAAAAAATCTCTTTGCAAAGTTTAGTAAGTGTGACTTCTTCCAAAAACAAGTCCACTACTTAGGCCATGTCATCACTGAGGAAGGAGTGGCAGTTGACCTAGACAAGATCAAATCCATCATGGATTTGCTTACACCAAAGGATGTATCTGATATAAGATCCTTTATGGTCCTAGTAGGATACTATAGAAGGTTCATAAAGGGGTTTTCCAAGATTGGTTGCCCCATCACCTACCTGCAGAAAAGGGGTTTAAATTTGTTTGGACCACCAAATGTGAAGATATTTTTCACCAATTAAAACACCTTTTAACCAATGCCCCAATACTGGAAATTGCAGACCCACATAAGGACTTCCTGGTATGTACAGAGGCCCAACAAAGAGGGACTCAAAGGAGTCCTCGTGCAAGAAGGATATGTAATCTGTTATGAATCCAAAAAATTGAATGCACATGAAATCAATTATGTGACACATGACCTAGAATTGGATTCCATAGTACATG
>JASDQU010736967.1:87519-98349 GCA_032191745.1 Picea mariana | reverse complement strand
CATGTTATGCATCATCCCAGGAAGTGGGAAGACTACCTACCACTGGTAGAATTTTCTTATAACAATGGCTATCAAGAGTAATTGAAGATTAGCCCTTTTGAGGCTCTCTATGGTAGACAATGTAACATTCCATTTAGCTGGAATAACCCAATAGACAAAATAACGTCCCTTGAGACAAAACTTTTAAAATAAATGGAACAACAAGTAGTTTGAATAAAACATAATCTGAAGATAGCTTAGGATAGGAAGAAGAACTATGCAAACAAAAATAGGACTCATAGAGAGTTAAAAGTAGGGGATAATGTGTATCTTTGAATCAAACCAAGAAGAAGTTACTTGAGAATGGGAACTTGTGCCAAGCTGGCACTTCAGTTTTGTGGACCCTTTTAAATTCTGGACAGAGTGGGACCTATAGCATATAAATTAGCACTTCCTCCTACAACGAAAACACATAATGTTTTCTATGTTTCATTATTGAAGAAATATGTACATGATTCTAATCATAGAATTGAATGGTTTGTGATATAGGTGGAACCAGAGAATGAATTCTTTCTAGAACCACACTACATACTAGACAGGAAGGAGACTTCACTCAGAAACAAAACCATTACCCAGGTCAAGGTGCAGTGGAAACGCTTTGGCCTAGATGAAGCCACATGGGAATTGGAGGATGCCATGAAATAGGCATACCCATTTTTGTTCACTGCTGTACACAAAAACTACATCGACAGGTACAACACCGGGGCAATTTTCCTTTTAAGGGGGAGGGGATTGTAACATCCCTGTTTCCCCCAAATTGTAAATATTATTATTACTGTGAACACAATTATAGAAAGATCTGCCATATAAATTTTGGACAAACAGTGAACCTTGCCATAGAAATTAATGTATATATTTTTGTTATTAAATGAAATGAAATTAGTGGCATGATTGTTGAAAGAGGTTTGCCATATAGATAATAATGCATGAGAATGGATGGTAGGGGAACCAATAATGGTGAGATGACCCCTTCCAGGTCAGTACCCTGCTGGATATAAATGCACATCTCCAGAACAATATTCTGGCCTAGAAAAAACTTAATTACAAGTCATAATGGTAGTTGGGAAGTAATCCCTCAAGAGTCAATTGTTGAATTTTTACTTATACAACTAACATTTACGATTCTTCTTTATTATTATAATCATTTAGCACATTAGTTGCATAAATAAGATCACTGAAAGAGAGAGAATCATAGAAACAATAGAGAGACACATATTATCATGGGAAACCCTCACTGGGGAGAAAACCCATCAAAAACTTCCTCAATATAGATAGACCAAAGAACAAACAAAAGATCCTCCTCTACTCCTTCACTAGGAAGAGTAGCACACCACTTGACCAAGAAATACCAAGAGATAGACCAAAAACCCTCCTTGACGTAACTCCCAGTTGTAGTAGATTCTCCTTCAAGACTTTAGCACTACAGAGCTAGCGTTAGTGAGTGTGTCCAAATGAGGCACTAGCCTCCCTTATAAATAATGGTCTAGCCAAACTAAAATTAGGTCTGGGTCGACCTGTCACTTTACCCTCTTAATTTACATTTAATTGTCAAGGCACAATAGGGCCGACTTTTTCTAAGGCACAATAGGGCTGACTTTTTCTAAGGCACAATAGGGCCTAATTAAATATAATATAATAATATTATTCAACTCTCTCTCAGGTAGAATATTCTTCGAAGTTACAATATTTCAACACTCCCCCTTAACAAGAAGGGTATTCTACTGACAACATTAATAACAACTGACTAGACTCAATACATCATCCAAAGGAGGGGACATTGTCATCAACATCAGGAACACTGTTGGTCATATCTATAGGTCATCAAAAGTTTTTCTCATCATCAACATCAATAAAAGCTTAACATCATCCTCATCTTCAACACAGAGTTGGAACATCAACATCAATAGCACGAAGATGGAACAACAACATCAACAACATGGAGATGGAACAACATCATCAACAACACGAAGATCAAACATCAACATCAATAGCATGGAGCTGGAACAACATCATCAACAACATGAAGCTGGAACATCAACATCAACAACACGAAGCTGGAATAACATCATCAACAACACGAAGCTGGAATAGCATCATCAACAACACGAAGCTAGAACATCAACATATATATGTGGCAACATAATGAGGCAGGTGCATCAACAACAAAATCTGTGGTACTCTAGCAGACCGTCCTGTAATACCCCAGTTTTGAGCCCCATATTAAATAATGTATTTTGTTAATATGTGAAAGGCCAGAGTGCCCAAACAATTAAAAGAGGCTAGTGTGCCTAGGAAATGTAATGTTTTGATCATTATTAATAATAAATACATCACTGGTTGCTAGAAGGACAAGGACTAGAGTTATAGGGGGCTATGATTCCATAAGAGAGGGGGATTGAGGGGTTAAGTATTACTTTATATTTTATTTACCCATCATTGTTTTAATGGAGAGGAGTGGTTACATGAGCTTCTTGGGGGAGGCCATGTGGTTCTTGATTTGCAAGTAAATATATAAACCCATCTTGTGGGCTATTTGGGGGTTCTTCTTCTTCTTCACTCACTCACTCACTCATAGTTCATTGTTCATTGTTCACAACTTTCATTATGTTCTCTCTTCATTCATTCTTTCACCCACTCTTCATTCTTCATTCATGTTTTGGTCTGTGAAAGAAAAACAAATTGTTGGAGAGGAGCCATGGTTTTGTTGGCTATAATGACTGCTGGTGTATTCCATCCATGAATTAATGCTTGCATTTATGAGATTCTTTGGCATTTGTAATTTTTTTCCCACAACTGTGAATCCTGAGAGTCCCAACATGGATATTCTTGATGCACTGGAGCCCTGGAAGGAGGTGAACAACTTGAGGGACTGCGTGGCAGAGAAGGGGGTCCATTCTCTTGGGTTGTGCAGGTTGGGTAGAAGAGGGATGGTGTACTTTGGATTGTTGTGTGTGCTGAGAAGCCTCTGAGAGCTTGAGTGCTAACTAGTTTGGGAAGATGAGTGACACTCTAGAACCGTCCTTGTGGATTCATAGCCCTGGCTCGGGGGTGACATTGTTGTTGAGACTTGGAACAATAGTGTTTAAAGTTGGGTGGAACGTCCTTGGTTTGTAGCTAGTTGGTGATTCATTTCATTAAAGATAAGTGATCTATGTCCTGGTTTTATTTACCTGTGTATTTATTCCGTGATGTATTTATTTATGTATGAAATTTATATCTATAATATGCCTAATTGCTAGTTATTGCTATTCATGGCATGTTTATAAATTCTTTATGTTGTAGCATGAATCTTGATCTTTGCATGTGAATATTTCATGCATCTTTGTTAATTAAAAATTTATTAGAATCCGAATTAAGTTCAGAAGCGAACTTGAAGTAGCGTAGCCTGGCTTGGGGATGGTTGGGTACGTTATAGATTGGTATCCGAGATTCAGGTTGAAACACTGGACTGGTATGGGCCAAAACTATGGATAGGGTATTATGGTTAAAAATGGATATGTCCTTGTGATCTTAAAGCTCAGAAGAGATAGCGCTGCAAAGATCGCACAAAAGCCAGAGCGTTGTGCAGAAATCGATCCTTTGTAAAGGATCATAGAATTGTGGTTGCCCCTTTTGGATATCGAGAGAGATAATAGTCATTGATAAAATCCAAGTAAGAGATGGAAAACTCCAAAACTTCATTGCTTCAACGATTATGGGAGACATGGAAGAAGCATGAAAAAGGCCGAAGTCACGAAGTCCCGCCAGTCATCCAATATGATAGGAATTTTGGAGTAATGTGAGCCATATATCCAGAGTGGAAGGATAACAAAGTTTTAGGACTTCAGAGCTTCACCACTTCAATGATTATTGGAGAATGGAAAAATCCTTGAAGTGCCGAAGTTGCAAAGTGCCGAAGCCACAAAGTGCAAAGCCATAGTTCCTGAAATCACACAGGCCGTTAGATCTGGAGTGGAGGAATGTGGACTGTCCATTTTATTGATGATGTGTCATAGGCCATGCGACAGGGGTGTCATGTGGGGACACATGTCACCCGGATTCAGTACCTTTTGGACCCAAACCTCTTCATTTTTTAGTGACATGTGGCACACATGCCATGGGTCCACATCACCATAGGTGAAATCAACATGCCATGTCATCTCTAGGAGTATGGCCTCCAGGGGTGTCCAACATCTCTACCAGCGAAAGTGTCGAAGAAAAAAGTCGCGAATTCACACAGATCGTTGATCTAAGATCCCTTTGAGGCCTTTCTCAACCGTTAGATCAAGCAATGGAAGGATGGCATAAGCACGTCGACAGATATCACTACGGGGGAGTTGAACGACTTGGGAGTTGAAATTTCCCAGAGTCTCGGAGTACCGAAGTCCCAGAATGATTAAGGACCTTCCATCCTAATGCTTTATTAAGTCCTATATTTCGGATTAAGCTAGTGGAAGGATAGCGTAATCGGAGGGGTTAACCAACGGTAAGTAGTCATCATCACTTTATGACCGCTTTGGCAGGTATAACTTCGGAGGAGTTGAGAAAATCGTGAGTGGCAATGTCCCGAAGTCCCGGAGTAACGAATTCACGTGGGTCATTGATATAAGACCCTCCAAGATTCCTTGTGATCCTCTGATTAATTAGTGGAAGGATAGGGTAAGTGCTTTGATGGGTAAAACTCATGGGGAGTTGAATGACTTGAGAATTGTAATGTCCCGGAGTCCGAAGCACTGAAGTCCCGAAATAATTAAGGACCGTCCATCCCAGCTCCTGATTAAGTCACTTTCATTGATCTCGTTGAAGCCTCCAGATGGGGTGGGACCATCCAGTCAACGGGAGATTCAATCTCAACTGTCTGATCTGCTAGTGGAGCTAATATAAAGGGTTTCAATGAAGTTTACTCTGGGAGAAGTTGGAAGATTGAAAAGGGAGATTAGACGAAGGTTGAAGTTCGGAGGACTTGGTCCCAACACCAGTCTCATGATAAGGTAAAGGGGTCAATTATAGGTGCGAAGAGCCTAGAAGTAACCAATCCCTCAGACATTTTGTTCGAACAATCTTTTGTGTAGAAGAATACAAATGAAGGCGCTAAAGAGTTAATAAGACTATGGTTTCGAGTCATGGTCACATGGAAAGTGGTTTAAAGGAAGCGCCTGTGCAGAATTCAAATTTTGTACCAGTTAAAGGAGTTGTGGAATATTTCGACAAGATCCTGTTGCAAAACAAAAGAAAAAGGGCTAACAATGATTTTTTGGAAAGCCATAACTTTCAGCTCAGATATCGAATTGGGACAAGATTATAGTCATTGGAAAGATGATTCAGAGGATACTAACATGGAATTGTTATAATTAGAAGAATGATAATATATTTCTTCATGAATTGAGAAGAAAAAGGATCTGTAGCATTGTTTGGCATTTTTTTTTTATAATATGCATAATTCTAACAAAATGGTTGCTTAGACATTTTGCAGAATTAGGGGGTGTAAACATATCAATTTAGTATAAGATTGAATATTCAAGAAATGGAAGAAGGAGAGGAAGCTTACAACCATTATAAATATGCCAAATGTCAAAATATCAGTGTCGGTAATGCAGAGATAGAATCCAATGGACACAAGGGCATAGGGGAGCAAGAAACATTGATAGAGACTGTGACAAGCCTGAAAATAGAAGTGCAGAGTTACAAAGAAGACAATGAGAGACTGATAAGAGAGAAACATCAGATAAATTCTCAAGAGATGCAAATATTAAATCAGATGCAGAGGAAAACAAAGAATGGATCAAATTCAAAACAGGAGGAAGAGGGCAGTTGTCATGAAAGAAGAGATGACCACATAAGAGATGGTTATTCAAGAAGTGCTAGAAAAACTCATATAAATCACTCACCTCCCTACTCAGCAAGGAAATTTTATGCATCCGAAGATTCCATAAGTAGTCCAAAGGTTTCTCTTATTAGGCACCAAAGAAGAAGACATGAATTGGAAAGTTTGCAAGGAGAATTGAGGAAGCTTAAGCCACCATCCTTTGATGGTGAAAGAGAAAGGGAAGATGATGCTAAATCATGGTTTCTTGGACTCAAGAGGTATTTTAAATGACATAAATACTCATCAAACCTAGAAACCATAATTTCCTCATACCATTTACATGGGAAATATTCTATGTGGTGGGATCAGCTGAAGCAAGTTGAGCACATTAATGAGACTAGGATCACTTGGAAGCAGTTCAAGAAATATTTTCAGAAGGAGTACCTTTCAGAGCACTTCTATGAAAAGAAAATGCATGATTTCTTTGAACTCAGGCTGGGAAGCATGACCATGGCAGAGTATGAAAATAAGTTCTTGGGCTGCTAAAGTATGTGGGGTTTATAAAAGATGAGAAGGTGAAAATACAAAGGTTTTTGAGTGGACTTCCATCCTTTTATAAAGAGAAGATTCAATATGATGAAACCAGAACTTTGAATGAGACCATTAGGAAGGATAAGTACCTGTATGATAAAGGAAAGGGAAGAGAGTCTTTGCAGAAATATTGGAAGGATAAGAAGAAGGAGAACTTTGATCGTAGAAAGAAAGGATTCAAACCTCCTTTCAATAGAAAAATCCCAAATAAAAATCATCCCTACCATTATGCTAAGGACGAATCTGAGAGAGAAGAATCCTTGGGAAAAAGGGGAACACCACCAATCCAATGTTGGGGATGCAAAGAAGATCACCTGAACAAGGATTGATTTCCCTTACAGAAAAGACAAAGTGAAGACCATGCACAACATCCAAGAGGCTAGAACTTTAGAATACATGGGAATAATATATGCAACCTTAGATGATTGACAAGCAGAGTACCAATACAATATGATCGAGGTGGAAGGTAAGATCATTAATTAGTCTGTTGCTATTTTAATTGATTCAGGAGCAAGTCATTGGTACATTGATCCTAAAATAGTGGATAGATTACAATTGGAGAAAAGTAAGTTTGAAAAACCAAGTTTGGTTTAACTAGCCACTGGAACCAAAAGGAGAATCCATGATATGGTCAGAGGTTGTTCCATAAGTCTTAATGGTGTGAATACTAATGCTAATCTAAATATTATACCATTGGGGTCTTATGATATTATAATTGGAATGGATTGGTTGGAAAAACATCATGTTGTCCTAGATTGTCATAACAAGACATTTGCATGTCTTGATGAAGAAGGAAAACATAACATCGTGAAAGGAGTTCCAAGACCCATTTCCATAAAGCAGATTTCAGACTTACAACTAAAGAGATGGTTCAAGAAAGGATTTCAATTGTATGCAACCCATGTGGAAGATCTAGAACGGGAAAAAGGGCCAAGCCTTGAAGAATTTTCGGTACTACAAGAATTTGAAGATGTATTCCAAGAAATACTAGGGTTGCCAGCAAAGAGGGAGATAGATTTATCTAGTGATTTAGTGCCAGGAGCTGCCTTGGTATCAAAAACACTTTACAGAATGAGTACACTAGAATTAAAATAATTACAAATGCAGTTGGGAGAATTTCTGAAGAAAGGGTACATACGTCCAAGTGCTTCACCTTGGGGAGGACCAATACTCTTTGTCAAGAAGAAGGATAGAACTTTGAGGTTGTGTATTGACTTTCGACAACTGAATAAATCCACTGTAAAGAAAAAGTACCCTCTACCCAGGATTGATGACCTCTTTGATCAACAAAGAGGGGACCAATTATTTTCAAAGATAGACTTGAGATCAGGGTACCATCAGGTAAGAATCAAGGAAGAAGACATCAATAAGACAACCTTTAGAACCAGGTATGGGCATTATGAATTTGTAGTGGTGCCATTTGGACTGTCCAATGCACCAACTGTCTTTATGTGCTTAATGAATGACATATTTAGAAATTTTATGGATAAGTTGGTCATAGTATTCTTGGATGACATACTTGTCTATTCTAAGTCAGAGGAAGAGCATGAACATCACCTAAGATTGGTATTGCAAGTGTTGAGGGAACATCAGTTGTATTCCAAGATTAGTAAGTTTTATTTTTACCAAGAACAGATCCATTACTTGGGACACATTATTTCAGAACAAGGTATAGCAGTGGATCCATAGAAGATTGAAGCCATTAGAGGATGGCCAACACCCAAGAATGTTTAAGAAGTTAGATTATTTATGGGATTATTTGGTTACTACATAAGATTTATAACATGGTTCTCTAAGATTGATCATCCATCACTTCTTTGCAAAAGAACGAAATTAAATTTGAATGGACATCTGAGTGTGAAGAGAACTTTAATTTGTTGAAAGAATTACTTACTAGGGAACATGTTTTAAAGATTGCTGACCCAAATGAAAGTTTTGAGGTATGTACATATGCAAGCAAGGAAGGACTTGGTGGAGTCCTCACTCAAAATGGACTTGTCATTGGTTATGAGTCCATAAAGCTTAAAGAACATGAGAGGAACTATGCCACACATGACTTGGAACTTCCCGCCATTGTTCACGCTTTGGAGATGTGGATGAATTATCTCATGGGGAAGAGATTTGAATTAAGAATATACCATAGTAGTCTGAAATATATTTTTGAACAACCAATTTTAAATGCCATGCAAACGAGATGGTTGGAATTTTTAAGTGAATATGATTTTGACATCAGGCATATCAAAGGAAAATAAAATAAAGTTGTTGATGCACTTAGTAGAAGAGTACATCTCATGCATGCTATAACTATCAGTATGCATCATTCATATTTAAAGAGAAGAATTTTAGATGTCGTTGTTACAGATCAACATTATCTACGGGTAAAGGAAAGCTCACAACAAGAAAATGTACAATAGAAAATTAAAGAATATGAGATGAAGGAACATGGATTACTTATGTATAAAAATAGAATTTATGTTCCTAGTTCCAGAGAACTTAGGAATTTAGTATTAAAATAAATGCATAATGTTCCATATGCCAGACATCTCGGTTACCAGAAAACAATTGCAACAATAAGAAGTCAATTCTTTTGACCAGGAATGAAAAAAGATGTTGTTGACATTGATAGATGTATGGAATGTCAAAGAGTGAAGGATGAACATAGAAACCCAACGGGTTTGTTACAACCATTATCAATTCCAGAGAAGAAATGAGAAGTGGTAACCATCAATTTTATAACTAAATTGAACAGGACAACAAGACAACATGATTCAATCATGATAATGGTTGATAAATTAACAAAGGCTACTCATTTTGTTCCTGTAAAAATGATTCATGCCACACTAATACTGCAGAAATTTACATGAGGGAGATTGCTAGGTTGCATGGGATACCTAAGGCAATTATTTTAGACATATATACAAAGCTTACTTCAAATTTCTGGAGGGGATTGTTTAAAGGATTTGGTACAAATATGAAATTTAGCACAACATACCATCCACAGTCAGATGGGTAGATAGAGAGAGTCAACCAAGTAATTGAAGACATGTTGAGAATGTATGTGATGGATAAGCCATCTAAGTGGGAAGATTACTTGCACTTGGTTTAAATTTCCTATAATATTGGGTATAAAACTTCATTGAAATTAAGCCCATTTGAAGCTTTGTACGGTAGGAAATGAAATACTCTAGTGAGTTGGGACAACACATCAGACATAGTGGTACTTGGGCCAAAATTGCTCAAAGAAATGGAAGACCAGATGGTTAGAATTAAGAAAAATTTAAAGGCAGCTCAAGATAGACAGAAAATTTATGCAGATAAGAACATGATAGCTAGATAATTTAAAGTGGGGGAGCATGCTATTTTAAAAGTGAAGCCCAAGAAGATCTCTTTGAATGTGGGTAGCTGTACAAAGCTAGCAACCAGATTCTGTGGTCCATTTGAGATATTGGAGTCTTGGATAGAATAGGGCCAGTTGCATACATGCTTGCATTGCCTGCTTCCATGAATGTGCATAATGTATTTCATGTCTCTTTGCTAAAAAAATATGTACATGATCCTGACCATGTTATTGATTGACATCTGCTTCAGGTAGAGATAGAGGGAGACTTTCAGGTCCAACCAATGCGAATATTGGAAAAAAATGTCAAAATGCTCTGAAATCGAGTTATAGAGATGGTAAAAGTCCAATGGACCTGCTATGGTCTTGAAGATGCTACTTGGGAGCATGAATATGCCATGCGGACAGAGTACCCGTAAATTTTTGAATAAATTTTAAAATTTTGATTTCTGTTTTGTATATGCACTGAGGACATTGCCAAAATAAGGTGGAGGGGAATGTAATACTTTGGTTTTGAGCCCCATATTAAATAATGTATTCTGTTAATATATGAAAGGCCAAAGAGCCCAAACAATTAAAAGATGCAAGTGTGCCTAAAAAATGTAATGTTTTGATCATTATTAATAATAAATACATCACTTGCTACTAGACGAAGACAAACAAGAGTTATAGGGGCTATGATTCCACAGGAGAGGGGATTTGTGGGGTTAAGTATTATTTTATATTTTATTTACCCATATTCGTTTTAATGGAGAGGAGTGGTTACATGAGTTTCTTGGGGGAGGCTATGTGGTTCTTTATTTGCAAGTAAATATATAAACCCATCTTTTGGGTTGTTTGGGGTTTCTTCTTCTTCTTCACTCACTCACTCATTATAGTATACCTAGGGAGGTAATATAGGGTACCTAGGGAGGTACCCAATGGGAATGTGGTTATGTATTATTAGTGGAGGCCATTCAATGTAAGGTGGACTAGGTCCACTATATTATTAAATAAGGCCCACTATGGTAGTTAGATATAATAAATAGGCTTTCTAGAAGATTCCTTCTCTAGAATATTCCTAGAAGATAAAAAATGA
>JASDQU010736967.1:58758-77001 GCA_032191745.1 Picea mariana | reverse complement strand
TGAACCAGACATCAAGGAAAGAGTCAGAAGTGCACAAGAACCATATGCATTTTTCAAAACTGTGAAATCATACCTAGAGCAAGATCCCACAGGGATGAAGTATGAGGGCTATCAATTGTTAGATGATGGCCTACTGACTTACAAAGATAGGTTGTATATCCCAAACTATGATGACTGGAAGAGGTTCATAATGGATGAACTACAAAAAATACCATACACTGGTGACCTTGGTTATCAGAAAATGATCACAGCAACCAAGAAACTATTTTACTGGCCAAGGATGAAAAATGACATAGCTAACTACTTGGATAAATGCTTAGAATGTCAATAGGTTAAGGTGGAGCACTGACATCCAACAGGTTTGTTGCATCCCCTACCAATTCCATAGTGGAAATGGGAAACCATCTCCATGGATTTTATCACCGTATTGCCTAAATCAACCAAGAAGAATGATGCCATTATGGTAGTTGTGGATAAGCTTAGCAAGGGTGCCCATTTTATCATTGTAAAATCAACTTGTAAGGAAATAGATATTGCCAACATATTCATGAAAGAAATATTTAGACTGCATGGCATGCCTAAGAAAATCATATCTGACAGAGATACCAAATTTACTTCAACTTTTTGGAAATCTCTATTTGTTGGTTTTGAAACTAAATTGCTATTTAGTACAACCTATCACCCTCAAACTAATGGACAAACATAAATGGAAAATCAAGTATTAGAGAACATCTTAAGGATGCATGTTATGCATCATCCCAGGAAGTGGGAAGACTACCTACCACTGGTAGAATTTTCTTATAACAATGGCTATCAAGAGTAATTGAAGATTAGCCCTTTTGAGGCTCTCTATGGTAGACAATGTAACATTCCATTTAGCTGGAATAACCCAATAGACAAAATAACGTCCCTTGAGAMAAAACTTTTAAAATAAATGGAACAACAAGTAGTTYGAATAAAACATAATMTGAAGATAGCTYAGGATAGGAAGAAGAACTATGCAAACAAAAATAGGACTCMTAGAGAGTTAAAAGTAGGGGATAATGTGTATCTTTGAATCAAACCAAGAAGAAGTTACTTGAGAATGGGAACTTGTGCCAAGCTGGCACTTCAATTTTGTGGACCTTTTTAAATTTTGGACAGAGTGGGACCTATATCATATAAATTAGCACTTCCTCCTACAATGAAAGCACATAATGTTTTCCATGTTTCGTTATTGAAGAAATATGTACATGATTCTAATCATAGAATTGAATGGTTTGTGATATAGGTGGAACCAGAGAATGAATTCTTTCTAGAACCACACTACATACTAGACAGGAAGGAGACTTCACTGAGAAACAAAACCATTACCCAGGTCAAGGTGCAGTGGAAACACTTTGGCCTAGATGAAGCCACATGGGAATTGGAGGATGCCATGAAATAGGCATACCCATTTTTGTTCACTTCTATACACAAAAACTACATCGACAGGTACAACACCGGGGCAATTTTCCTTTTAAGGGGGAGGGGATTGTAACATCCCTGTTTCCACCAAATTGTAAATATTATTATTACTGTGAACACAACTATAGAAAGATCTGCCATATAAATTTTGGACAAACAATGAACCTTGCCATAGAAATTAATGTATATATTTTTGTTATTAAATGAAATGAAATTAGTGGCATGATTGTTGAAAGAGGTTTGCCAGATAGATAATGATGCATGATAATGGATGGTAGGGGAACCAGTAATGGTGAGATGACCCCTTCCAAGTCAGTACCCTGCTGGATATAAATGCACATCTCCAGAACAATATTCTGGCCCAGAAAAAACTTAATTACAAGTCATACTGGTAGTTGGGAAGTAATCCCTCAAGAGTCAATTGTTGAATTTTTACTTATACAACTAACATTTACGATTATTCTTTATTATTATAATCATTTAGCACATTAGCTGCATAAATAAGATCACTGAAAGAGAGAGAATCACATAAACAATAGAGAGACACATATTATCCTGGGAAACCCTCACTAGGGAGAAAACCCATCAAAAACTTCCTCAATATAGATAGACCAAAGAACGAACACAAGATCCTCCTCTACTCCTTCACTAGGAAGAGTAGCGCACCACTTGACCAAGAAATACCAAGAGATAGACCAAAAACCCTCCTTGACGTCACTCCCAGTTGTAGTAGATTCTCCTTCAAGACTTGCGCACTGCAGAGCTAGCGTTAGTGAGTGTGTCCAAATGAGGCACTAGCCTCCCTTATAAATAATGGTCTAGCCAAACTAAAATTAGGTCTGGGTCGAGCTATCACTATACCCTCTTAATTTACATTTAATTGTCAAGGCACAATAGGGTCGACTTTTTCTAAGGCACAATAGATCCTAATTAAATATAATATAATAATATTATTCAACTCTCTCTCAAGTAGAATATTCTTCGAAGTTACAATATTTCAACACTCCCCCTTAACAAGAAGGGTATTCTACTAACAACATTAATAACAAATGACTGGACTCAATACATCATCAAGAGGAGGGGACATTGTCATCAACATCAGGAACACTATCAGTCATATCTATAGATCATCGAAAGTTTTTCTCATCATAAACATCAATAGAAACTTAACATCATCCTCATCTACAACACAGAGTTGGAACATCAACATCAATAGCACGAAGATGGAACAACAACATCAACAACATGGAGATGGAACAACATCATCAACAACACGAAGATCAAACATCAACATCAATAGCATGGATCTGGAACAACATCATCAACANAACAACACGAAGCTGGAACATCAACATCAACAACACGAAGCTGGAATAACATCATCAACAACACGAAGCTGGAATAACATCATCAACAACACAAAGCTAGAACATCAACATATATATGTGGCAACATAATGAGGCAGGTGCATAAACAACAAAATCTGTGGTACTCTGACAGACCGTCCTGTAATACCCCGATTTTGAGCCCCATATTAAATAATGTATTTTGTTAATCTGTGAAAGGCCAGAGTGCCCAAATAATTAAAAGAGGCCAGTGTGCCTAGGAAATGTAATGTTTTGATCATTATTAATAATAATTACATCATTGGTTGCTAGAAGGACAAGGACAAGAGTTATAGGGGGCTATGATTCCATAAGAGAGGGGGATTGAGGGGTTAAGTATTACTTTATATTTTATTTACCCATCATTGTTTTAATGGAGAGGAGTGGTTACATGAGCTTCTTGGGGGAGGCCATGTGGTTCTTGATTTGCAAGTAAATATATAAACCCATCTTGTGGGATATTTGGGGATTCTTCTTCTTCTTCACTCACTCACTCATAGTTCATTGTTCATTGTTCACAACTTTCATTATGTTCTCTCTTCATTCATTCTTTCACCCACTCTTCATTATTCATTCATGTTTTGTCCTGTGAAAGAAAAACGAATTGTTGGAGAGGAGCCATGGTTTTGTTGGCTGTAATGACTGCTGGTGTATTCCATCCATGAATTAATGCTTGCATTTCTGAGATTCTTTGGCATGTGTAATTTTTTTCCCACAATTGTGAATCCTGAGAGTCCCAACATGGATATTCTTGACCAGATGCACTGGAGTTCTGGAAGGAGGTGAACAACCTGAGGGACTACGTGGCAGAGAAGGGGGTCCATTCTCTTGGGTTGTGCAGGTTGGGTAGAAGAGAGATGGTGTACTTTGGATTGTTGTGTGTGTTGAGAAGCCTCTGAGAGCTTGAGTGCTAACTAGTTTGGGAAGCTGAGTGACACTCTAGAACTGTCCTTGTGGATTCATAGCCCTGGCTCGGGGGTGACATTGTTGTTGAGACTTGGAACAATAGTGTCTAAAGTTGGGTGGAACATCCTTGGTTTGTAGCTAGTTGGTCATCCATTTCATTAAAGATAAGTGATCTCTGTCCTGGTTTTATTTACCCGTGTATTTATTCTGCGGTGTATTTATTTATGTATGAAATTCGTATCTATAATATGCCTAATTGCTAGTTATTGCTATGCATGGCATGTTTAAAAATTCTTTATGTTGTAGCATGAATCTTGATCTTTGCATGTGAATATTTCATGCATCTTTGTTAATTAAAAATTTATTAGAATCCGAATTAAGTTCAGAAGCGAGCTTGAAGTAGCGTAGCCTAGTTTGGGGATGGTTGGGTACGTTATAGATTGGTATCCGAGATTCAGGTTGAAACACTGGACTAGTATGGGTCGAAACTGTGGATAGGGTATTATGGTTAAAAATGGATATGTCCTTGTGATCTTAAAGCTCAGAAGAGATAGCGCTGCAAAGATCGCACAGAAGCCAGAGCGTCGTGCATAAATTGATCCTTTGTAAAGGATCATAGAATTGTGGTCGCCCCTTTTGGATATCGGGAGAGATCATAGTCATTGATAAAATACAAGTAAGAGATGGAAAACTCCAAAACTTCATTGCTTCAACGATTATGGGAGACATGGAAGAAGCATGAAAAAGGCCGAAGTCGCGAAGTCCCGCCAGTCATCCAATCTGATAGGAATTCAAGAGTAATGTGAGCCATATATCCAGAGTGGAAGGATAACGAAGTTTTAGGACTTCAGAGCTTCACCACTTCAATGATTATTGGAGAATGGAAAAATCCTTGAAGTGCCAAAATTGCAAAGTGCCGAAGCCACGAAGTGCAAAGCCACAGTTCCTGAAATCACACAGGCCATTAGATCTGGAGCGGAGGAATGTGGACCGTCCATTTTATTGATGATGTGTCGTAGGCCATGCGATAGGGGTGTCATGTGGGGACACATGTCACCCGGATTTAGTACCTTTTGGACCCAAACCTGTTCATTTTTTAGTGACACATGGCACACATGCCATGGGTCCACATCACCATAGGTGAAATCAACATGCCATGTCATCTCTAGAAGTATGGCCTCCAGGGGTGTCCAACGTCTCTACCAGTGAAAGTGTCAAAGACAAAAGTCACGAATTCACGCAGATCGTTGATCTAAGATCCCTTCGAGACCTTTCTCAACTGTTAGATCAAGCAATGGAAGGATGGCATAAGCACTTCGATAGATATCACTACGGGGGAGTTGAATGACTCGGGAGTTGAAATTTCCCAGAGTCCCGGAGTACTGAAGTCCCAGAATGATTAAGGACCTTCCATCCCAATGCTTTATTAAGTCCTATCTTTCAGATTAAGCTAGTGGAAGGATAGCGTAATCGGAGGGGTTAACCAATGGTAAGCGATCATCATCACTTTATGATCGCTTCGGCAGGTATAACTCCGGAGGAGTTAAAAAAATCATGAGTGGCAATGTCCCGAAGTCCCGAAGTAACGAATTCACGTGGGTCATTGATATAAGACCCTCCAAGATTCCTTGTGATCCTCTGATTAATTAGTGGAAGGATAGGGTAAGTGCTTTGATGGGTAAAACTCATGGGGAGTTGAACGACTTGAGAATTGTAATGTTCTGGAGTCTGGAGCACTGAAGTCCCGAAATAATTAAGGATCGTCCATCCCAACTCCTGATTAAGTCGCTTTCATTGATCTCGTTGAAGCCTCCAGATGGGGTGGGACCATCCAGTCAATGGGAGATTCAATCTCGACTGTTTGATCTGCTAGTGGAGCTAATATAAAGGGTTTCAATGAAGTTTACTCTGGGAGAAGTTGGAAGATTGAAAAGGGAGATTAGAAGAAGGCTGAAGTTCGGAGGACTTGGTCCCAACACCAGTCTCATGATAAGGTAAAGGGGTCAATTATAGGCGCGAAGAGCCTAGAAGTAACCAATCCCTTAGACATTTTGTTCGAACAATCTCCTATGTAGAAGAATACAAATGAAGGCGCTAAAGAGTTAATAAGACTATGGTTTCGAGTCATGGTCACATGGAAAGTGGTTTAAAGGAAGCACCTGTGCAGAATTTGAATTTTGTACCAGTTAAAGGAGTTGTGAAATATTTCGACAAGATCCTGTTGCAAAACAAAAGAAAAAGGGCTGACAGTGATTTTTTGGAAAGCCATAACTTTCAGCTCAGATATCGAATTGGGACAAGATTATAGTCATTGGAAAGATGATTCAGAGGATAATAACATGGATTTGTTATAATTAGAAGAATGATAATATATTTCTTCATGAATTGAGAATAAAAAGGACCTGTAGCATTGTTTGGCAAATTTTTTTTTTATAATATGCACAATTCTAACAAAATGGTTGCTTAGACATTTTGCAGAATTAGGGGGTGTAAACATATCAATTCAGTATAAGATTGAATATTCAAGAAATGGAAGAAGGAGAGGAAGCTTACAACCATTATAAATATGCCAAATGTCAAAATATTAGTGTTGGTAATGCAGAGATAGAATCCAACGGACACAAGGGCACAGGGGAGCAAGAAACATTGATAGAGACTATGACAAGCCTGAAAATAGAAGTGTAGAGTTACAAAGAAGACAATGAGAGACTGATAAGAGAAAAACATCAGATAAATTCTCAAGAGATGCAAATATTAAATCAGATGCAGAGGAAAGCAAAGAATGGATCAAACTCAAAACAGGAGGAAGAGGGCAGTTGTCATGAAAGAAGAGATGACCACATAAGAGATGGTTATTCAGGAAGTGCTAGAAAAACTCATATAAATCACTCACCTCCCTACTCAGGAAGGAAATTTTATGCATCCGAAGATTCCATAAGTAGTCCAAAGGTTTCTCTTATTAGGCACCAAAGAAGAAGACATGAATTGGAAAGTTTGCAAGGAGAACCGAGGAAGCTTAAGCCACCATCCTTTGATGGTGAAAGAGAAAGGGAAGATGACGCTAAAGCATGGTTTCTTGGACTCGGGAGGTATTTTAAATGGCATAAATACTCATCAAACCTAGAAACCATAATTTCCACATACCATTTACATGGGAAATATTCTATGTGGTGGGATCAACTGAAGCAAGTTGAGCACATTAATGAGAGTAGGATCAATTGGAAGCAGTTCAAGAAATATTTTCAGAAGGAGTACCTTTCAGAGCACTTCTATGAAAATAAAATGCAGGATTTCTTTGAACTCAGGCTGGGAAGCATGACCATGGTAGAGTATGAAAATAAGTTCTTGGGCTGCTAAAGTATGTGAGGTTTATAAAAGACGAGAAGGTGAAAATACAAAGGTTTTTGAGTGGACTTCCATCCTTTTATAAAGAGAAAATTCAATATGATGAAACTAGAACTTTGACTGAGACCATTAGGAAGGATAAGTACCTGTATGAGAAAGGAAAGGGAAGAGAGTCTTTGCAGAAATATTGGAAGGATAAGAAGAAGGAGAAGTTTGATCGCAGAAAGAAAGGATTCAAACCTCCTTTCAATAGAAAAAGCCCAAATAAAAATCATCCCTACCATTATGCTAAGGACGAATCTGAGAGAGAAGAATCCTTGGGAAAAAGGGGAAGACCACCAATCCAATGTTGGGGATGCAAATAAGATCACTTGAACAAGGATTGATTTCCCTTACAGAAAAGACAAAGTGAAGACCATGCACAACATCCAAGAGGCTAGAACTTTAGAAGACATGGGAATAATATATGCAACCTTAGATGATTGACAAGCAGAGTACCAATACAATATGATCGAGGTGGAAGGTAAGATCATTAATTAGTCTGTTGCTATTTTAATTGATTCAGGAGCAATTCATTGGTACATTGATCCTAAAATAGTGGATAGATTACAATTGGAGAAAAGTAAGTTTGAAAAACCAAGTTTGGTTCAACTAGCCACTGAAACAAAAAGGAGAATCCATGATATGGTCAGAGGTTATTCCATAAGTCTTAATGGTGTCAATACTAATGCTGATCTAAATATTATACCATTGGGGTCTTATGATATTATAATTGGAATGGATTGGTTGGAAAAACATCATGTTGTCCTAGATTGTCATAACAAGACATTTGCATGTCTTGATGAAGAAGGAAAACATAACACCATGAAAGGAGTTCCAAGACCCATTTCCATAAAACAGATTTCAGACTTACAATTGAAGAGATGTTTCAAGAAAGGATTTCAATTGTATGCAACCCATGTGGAGGATCTAGAAGGGGAAAAAGGGCCAAGCCTTGAAGAATTTTCGGTACTACAAGAATTTGAAGATGTATTCCAAGAAATACCAGGGTTGCCACCAAAGAGGGAGATAGATTTATCTAGTGATTTAGTGCCAGGAGCTGCCCTGGTATCAAAAACACTTTACAGAATGAGTACACCAGAATTAAAATAATTACAAATGAAGTTGGAAGAATTTCTGAAGAAAGAGTACATACGTCCAAGTGCTTCACCTTGGGGAGGACCAATACTCTTTGTCAAGAAGAAGGATGGAAATTTGAGGCCGTGTATTGACTTTTGACAACTGAATAAATCCACTGTAAAGAAAAAGTACCCTCTGCCCAGGATTGATGACCTCTTTGATCAAAAAAGAGGGGACCAATTATTTTCAAAGATAGACTTGAGATCAGGGTACCATCAGGTAAGAATCAAGGAAGAAGACATCAATAAGACAACCTTTAGAACCAGGTATGGGCATTGTGAATTTGTAGTGGTGCCATTTGGACTGTCCAATGCACCAACTGTCTTTATGCGCTTAATGAATGGCATATTCAGAAATTTTATGGATAAGTTGGTCATAGTATTCTTGGATGACATACTTGTCTATTCTAAGTCGGAGGAAGAGCATGAACATCACCTAAGATTGGTATTGCAAGTGTTGAGGGAACATCAGTTGTATTCCAAGCTTAGTAAGTTTTATTTTTACCAAGAACAGATCCATTACTTGGGACACATTATTTCAGAACAAGGTATAGCAGTGGATCCAAAGAAGATTGAAGCCATTAGAGGACGGCCAACACCCAAGAATGTTTAAGAAGTTAGATTATTTATGGGATTAGTTGGTTACTATATAAGATTTATAACATGGTTCTCTAAGATTGATCATCCATCACTTCTTTGCAAAAGAAGGGAATTAAATTTGAGTGGACATCTGTGTGTGAAGAGAACTTTAATTTGTTGAAAGAATTACTTACTATGGAACATGTTTTAAAGATTGCTGACCCAAATGAAAGTTTCAAGGTATGTACATATGCATGCAAGGAAGGAATTGGTGGAGTCCTCACTCAAAATGGACTTGTCATTGGTTATGAGTCCATAAAGCTTAAAGAACATGAGAGAAACTATGCCACACATGACTTGGAGCTTCCTGCCATTGTTCGCACTTTGGAGATGTGGATGAATTATCTCATGGGGAAGAGATTTGAATTAAGAATATACCATAGTAGTCTGAAATATATTTTAGAACAACCAATTTTAAATGCCATGCAAACGAGATGGTTGGAATTTTTAAGTGAATATGATTTTGACATCAAGCATATCAAAGGAAAAGAAAATAAAGTTGTTGATGCACTTAGTAGAAGAGTACATCTCATGCATGCTATAACTATCAGTATGCATCAGTCATATTTAAAGAGAAGAATTTTAGATGTCGTTGTTACAGATCAACATTATCTACAGGTAAAGGAAAGCTCACAACAAGAAAATGTACAATAGAAAATTAAAGAATATGAGATGAAGGAACATGGATTACTTATGTATAAAAATAGAATTTATGTTCCTAGTTCCATAGAACTTAGGAATTTGGTATTAAAATAAATGCATAATGTTCCATATGCCAGACATCTCGGTTACTAGAAAACAATTGCAATAGTAAGAAGTCAATTCTTTTGACCAGGAATGAAAAAAGATGTTGCTGACATTGCTAGATGTATGGAATGTCAAAGAGTGAAGGATGAACATAGAAACCCAACGGGTTTGTTACAACCATTATCAATTCCAGAGAAGAAATGAGAAGTGGTAACCATCAATTTTATAACTAAATTGAACAGGAAAACAAGACAACATGATTCAATCATGGTAATGGTTGATAAATTGACAAAGACTACTCATTTTGTTCCTGTAAAAATGATTCATACCACACTAATACTGCAGAAATTTACATGAGGGAGATTGCTAGGTTGCATGGGATACATAAGGAAATTATTTTAGACATATATACAAAGTTTACTTCAAATTTATAGAGGGGATTGTTTAAAGGATTTGGTACAAATATGAACTTTAGCACAACATACCATCCACAATCAGATGGGCAGATAGAGAGAGTCAACCAAGTAATTGAAGACATGTTGAGAATGTATGTGATGGATAAGCCATCTAAGTGGGAAGATTACTTGCACTTGGTTTAGTTTTCCTATAATATTGGGTATAAAACTTCATTGAAATTGAGCCCATTTGAAGCTTTGTATGGTAGGAAATGAAATACTCCAGTGAGTTGGGACAACACATCAGACATAGTGGTACTTGGGCCAAAATTGCTCAAGGAAATGGAAGAACAGATGGTTAGAATTAAGAAAAATTTAAAGGCAGCTCAAGATAAACAGAAAATTTATGCAGATAAGAACATGACAGCTAGAGAATTTAAAGTGGGGGAGCATGTTATTTTAAAAGTGAAGCCCAAGAAGATCTCTTTGAATTTGGGTAGTTGTACAAAGCTAGCAGCCAGATTCTGTGGTCCATTTGAGATATTGGACAGAATAGGGCCAATTGCATACATGCTTGCATTGCCTGCTTCCATGAATGTGCATAATGTATTTCATGTCTCTTTGCTAAAAAAATATGTACATGATCCTGACCATGTTATTGATTGACATCTGATTCAGGTAGAGATAGAGGGAGACTTTCAGGTCCAGCCAATGCGAATATTGGAAAAAAATGTCAAAATGCTCTGAAATCGAGTTATAGAGTTGGTAAAAGTCCAATGGACCTGCTATGGTCCTGAAGATGCTACTTGGGAGCATGAATATGCCATGCGGACAGAGTACCCATAAATTTTTGAATAAACTTTAAAATTTTGATTTCTGTTTTGTATATGCACCAAGGACAATGCCAAAATAAGGTGGAGGGGAATGTAATACTTTGGTTTTGAGCCCCATATTAAATAATGTGTTTTGTTAATATATAAAAGGCCAGAGAGCCCAAACAATTAAAAGATGCAACTGTGCCTAGAAAATGTAATGTTTTGATCATTATTAATAATAAATACATCACTTGCTACTAGACGAAGACAAACAAGAGTTATAGGGGCTATGATTCCACAGGAGAGTGGATTTGTGGGGTTAAGTATTATTTTATATTTTATTTACCCATATTTGTTTTAATGGAGAGGAGTGGTTACATGAGTTTCTTGGGGGAGGCTATGTGGTTCTTTATTTGCAAGTAAATATATAAACCCATCTTTTGGGTTGTTTGGGGGTTCTTCTTCTTCTTCACTCACTCACTCATTGTAGTATACCTAGGGAGGTAATATAGGGAACCTAGGGAGGTACCCAATGGGAATGTGGTTATGTATTATTAGTGGAGGCCATTCAATGTAAGGTGGACTAGGTCCACTATATTATTAAATAAGGCCCACTATGGTAGTTAGATATAATAAATAGGCTTTCTAGAAGATTCCTTCTCTAGAATATTCCTAGAAGATAAAAAATGATATATAAAGAAGTGTAATCAATGTATTGGAGCATAATAAAGAATATTGTGAATGTATCAAGAATTTCTTGAGGAGTGTTATCCTTCCTTAAGGATTAATATATGGTGTTACCCTACCTCAAGGGTTTTCTCTATTTCTTGTGTTCAATATTTGGTGAATGGTTTGGATTATTCTTGTTGATATTGTAGGTTTATTTTGAGATTTATCTTTAGATCTATTCAGGTACTTAGCAATTGGTATCAGAGCACTTTCCTTGTCCAAAGAAAGGGAGAATTGTTTACTCTATTTGCATATTTTTTCCAGGGAAAAAAGAGGGCGACGCACTTCAGGTTCAGATATGAAACTTTCTGAGTAGAATTTGTCCAAAAAATTGGATATTTGAATTCCTCTCAAAAAAATACCTGATTTCAAAAAAAAAATCGTCCGAAATGGAGTCCAGGAAGTAAATTTATGAACATTTTAAATTAGACCATTTTTCAAGGTTTTTCCAAAAAAAGCCACGCGATTTGCACATTGAATTATTTTTAAGCTTTATTTTTATTGAAGATTTATTCCAAGATGTTTTTGTATTTTACTGGAAAATATGATGGCCCAAGTATCGAAAACTTTATAAGATAAGAGAAATTAGTATATAAAGAGAATTGGAGAGGTTTGGTCAGTTTACACTTACAGGGTGATGCATCCATTTGGTGGGCATAGCTTAAGTATTCCCAAATAATGACAGTATCTGATGAATAATTTGAAAACTTATTCTTAGATAGGTGGTCTCATACAAAGTGTAAGGATGAAGAGAGAACCAAGGGTTTATTTTTAGGTGGAAAATATATATTACAAGTTCCTGGTTGTATTCATAAAGAAAATATCATTGTTTCTATTAACCCTAGTTTCCAACAAACTTTTATCAATGTTCAGTTGGTTAATAGATTGCAAGTTCCAGTAAATAATATTCAAAGCACACAAGTTGAGGGTGAAAATGTTCAAATTGTTAAAGATTTGAAGATTACCATGAACAAATATGTGTTGCATTCAGATTTTTATGCTATGGATATGAATGAAGTGGATATTGTTTTGGGATATCCTTGGATAGAATCAATGGGTACCATTAATATTAATGTGAAAAAGAAGTTTTTGAAGTTGTGGTACAAGAAAAAGAAAATCACATTGCAGGATGTGTCTCTTAGTAAGAAAGATGGGCCCATGGATGCCAGCAAAGAAGTTATTGCCAAGTCTAAAGTTGAATCAGAGGAAAAGTCTACAGAAGGAGATGAAGCAAAACTACAGGAAGGGAACAATCAGGAAGCTAAGGAGGTCAGTGACTCAAAGTCAAAATGTGTTGTAGATTTGAAGAAAAAAGAACAGATTCCTACAGTTGTTGTATATCACCATCCACATCATATAGAGAAACAACAATCATCAAGGGAAGGGAGTGAACATCAACACATTTATGCACCAACATGGAACCAGGAAGGAAACTGATCAAGGGGTGCATGGAGGCCTACCGATACTACATGAATACATAAGGCTAGAGAACCAATCCCATGGCAACACTGACATCACGCAGATCAAGATCAGGGTGGAAAGACATCGGTTGGACATCATGTTCATCTCCCATTAGGATGGATGGATGGTCATACTTGGTACCAATTGGCTACATTGCTTAGCCGATCATATTGTATGGTTTCTTCCTGTGTTTCGAGGATGAAACATGTGAAGGGGGATGGAATGTAGTATACATAGGGAGGTAATATAAGGTACCTAGGGAGGTACCCAATGGGAATGTGGTTATGTATTATTAGTTGAGGCCATTCAATGTAAGGTGGACTAGGTCCACTATATTATTAACTAAGGCCCACTATGGTAGTTAGATATAATAAATAGGATTTCTAGAAGATTCCTTCTCTAGAATATTCCTAGAAGATAGAAAATGCTATATAAATAAGTGTAAGCAATGTATTGGAGCATAGTGAAGAATATTGTGAATGTATCAAGCATTGATTGAGGAGTGTTATCCTTAATGATTAATATATGGTGTTACTGTACCTCAAGGGTTTTCTCTATTTCTTGTGTTCAATATTTGGTGAATGGTTTGGATTATTCTTGTTGATATTGTGGGTTTATTTTGAGATTTATCTTTAGATCTATTCAGGTAATTAGCACTCACTCACTCATGGTTAATTTTTCATTGTTGATTGTTCACACCTTTCATTTTGTTCTCTCTTCATTAATTCTTTCACCCACTCTTCATTCTTCATTCATGTTTTTGCTTGGGAAATAAAAACAAATTGTTGGAGAGGAGCCATGGTTTTGTTGGCTGTAATGACTGCTGGTGTATTCCATCCATGAATTAATGTCTGCCTGTCTGAGATTCTTTGGCATGTGTTAAGTTTTTCCCACAGCTGTGAATCCTGAGAGTCCCAACATGGAGATTCTTGACCAGATACACTGGAGCCCTGGAAGGAGGTGGATAGCTTGAGGGACTGAATGGCAGAGAAGGGGGTCCATTCCATTAGGTTGTGCGGGATGGGTAGAAGAGAGCTGGTGTACTTTTGAATGTTGTGTGTGCTTAGAAGCCTTTGATAGCTTGAGTGATGAATGGTTTGGGAAGCTGAGTGACACTCTGGAACCATCCTTGTGGATTCATAGCCCTGGCTCGGGGGTGACATTGCTATTGAGACTTGGAACAACAATGTCTACAGTTGTGTGGAACGTCCTTGGTCTGCATTCAATTGGTGATTCATTTCATTAAAGATAAGTTCTCCCTGTCTTGGTTTTATTTACATGTGTATTTATTTCACTATGTATTTATTTATCTATGAAATTTGTATCTATAATATGCCTGATTGTTGGTTATTGCTATGCATGGCATGTTTAAAAATTCTTTATGTTGTAGCATGAATCTTGATCTTTGCATGTGAATATTGCATGCATATTTGTTAATTAAAACTTTATTAGAATCTGAATTAAGTTCAAAAGCGAGCTTGAAGTAGCGTAGCCCATTTTGGGGATGGCTGGGTATGTTACACGTCCTTACCAGACCTTCAGGATCTGCCTATAAATCATAAGATTCCCTAGGATATAGAATCCTAACTGAGATACCATGTGGTACTATGATAGACCGTCCTTACTGGACCTTCGAGATTTTCCTAGGAATCATAAGATTCCCTAAGATATAAAATCCTAACTGAGCTACCACTACTGACCACAGCTGGCATATACATGCACAAGTACTCTGATAGACCGTACTTACTAGACCTTCAGGATCTGCCTAGGGATGATCAATCCCCTAGGATATAAAATCCTAACTAAGCTACCCCCTGTTTGTTAGGATACCATAGTATCATCAACATCACTCCCCCTTTCGAGGGAGGTCCTTTTGAACTACACCAAGCTTGTCTCAGAAGTACTCAAACTTCACACGAGACAGAGGATTAATCAAAACATCTGCAACCTTCTCATCCGTGCCAACATATTGGAGCTTTACAGATTCCTTCTGCACCATGTCATGAATGTAGTGATACTGAATCTCTATGTTCTTCATCTTATCATGGAACACTAGGTTCTCTGTCATATTTATGCAACTCTGGTTATCACATAGAAACATGGTAGCTTCCATCTTCAGATCGAACAGACCTGTCAACAACTTCTGAAGCCATATGTATTCACAACTGGCGGAGCATGCTGCAATGTACTCCACTTCTGTCGTACTGAGAGAAATACTGGCGGAGCATGTTGCAATGTACTCCACTTGTGTCCATTTTCTCCACTTCAAAATCATAAGTAGTGGCTAATGCCAAAGAAAACCTAATAGAGGCCATCTTGGTCACTAGAGAGAAAGTATTTCCACCATCCATTTCCTCTAATTGAGAGGATCTATTTTCTATTAGATGAGCCTTACACTAGTCTACATAACCCTATGGATTATAGTTCTTATTGGACACCCATTTTCATCCAACCACCTTTCTTCCTTCAGGAAAATCCTACAAATTCCAAGTTTGGTTCTATTTCGAGGCCTTCATTTCTTCTTCCATGGATTTCTTCTAGTGGGTTGCCTCATCACCACTAAGAGCCTCTTTGAAATTCCTTGGCTCATGGCACCCAATGAATATAAATCAAAATAGCTAAATTTAGTTGGCTTATAGCCATACTTATCAAGTCTCTTTTGTTCATGAAGGATGCTCCTCAAATTATTCCCTTGATCAAGTTGATCATGTTTAGGATACACATTTTCATTCAACCCTAATGGAAGATTTTATTTATGTTGATTTTCACCTCCTTGCTCTAGAATTTCTGCATTTGGCCCCTATGACAATTGTTGAACTTGATCTTTAGCTCCAGATTGGATATCTAGAATCACTACATGTTATATCTTTTCTATAAGTGAAAATTATTTATCTTGATCTTCACAATATTTCTCCTCCTTGAAGATCACATTATGATTGTGGGTATGTCGATGTTTAGATGGAATCCACAACCTGTATCCCTTGACTCCTTCTATATTTCCAACAGATATGCACTTTCCTATTTTGTTGTTAATTTTTTTCCTGTTCACCTTAGGTACATGTATGTAAATATTACACCCCAAAAACTTGAGGTGTGAAATAGAAGGATTCTCTCCAACTCCAAGCCTCTTTTGGTGTTTTTTCATGCAAAACTAAACTAGGTGGTCTATTGGTCAAATAATTTGTGGTAGCAACCACTTTAGCCCAAAATATTTTACTGAGACTAGTAATGACTTTCATGATTTTCACTTTCTTCGTCAAGGTTCGATTCAACCACCCATATAAACACCATTTTACCTAGGAGTATGTGAGATGATATTCTTCCTTACAATACCTTGAGATTTGTAAAAAACATCGAAGTCATTGGAACAATACTCACCACCATTGTCCCTTCTCAAATCCTTCACCCTTTTCCTATTTTTCCTTTCAACCAAGGTAACAAAGGTCTTAAAAACTTGAACTGCATTACTTTTCGTTCTCATGAAGTAAACCCATGATTTCCATGAGAAGTCATGAATAAAAAGTGACAAAATAAAGAGATTCTCCAATGGAGATCATATCCATAAGCTGAAAAATATCAAAATGCACCAACTCAAGGACCTCTTGAGATTTCATGTTACTCAAGGAAAACTAGCTCTCTTTTGCTAAATTTTTCTATTGGGATAAACTTCATATTCTTTTCCAAAAATAACTCAACAAATTCAATTAAAAAAACAATTTACCCAAATTATATAAGATAAAATGATTTTACTTTAAAAATCACCCATTTTTTTTGGAAACTATATAAAATCTATATAAATTTAATATTTTTACAAAATATTGTCAAACATTTTATAGTTTCCATTTCAAGAATTAGTAATATTTGCTAGTATTTCTACAGTTTAATATAAATATGGATCATTAAAATTATCCTTGGCATGCATGCCTAACAAATCTCAAAAGATTCCTTTAGGTAATCAATTCCATAGAGAATCTTCTTACTTCACAATGATTGTATGTTATTTTCACCAAGATGTCCCATCCAACAATGCCATAATGCCATGCTCGAAGTATTTAATGTTGTCAGAGATTTGACCTTTTTCATTGTGCTTCATTGCTACTATCAATTACTTGAGTACTCAAATCCAACTTGTATGAAGTTCCATGCTGAACATCCTTGGCCAAAACCATAGCCTCTCAAACCAATCTATCACCTTCTTTAGGGAAGATTGTACCGACACTTACATCAACCATTTGGCTTACTGAAAGCAAGTTCCACTCTAATCTTGGCACATGCAGGGACACATTGGGAATCTACTTCATGAATCCATCTTTGTAATGCCATTTTACACTTCCATGTCTAACAATTTCATAACTGAATTGTTTTTTAAGATTTTTTTTTCCTCCATGTAATTCTTAATAATCCACGAACTTGTGAGGAGTTATATGGAAGGAATCTCTCAAATCAATCAACCTTAACTCCTCATAGATATGGGTTATCAAACATGCTGAATAGAGATACGTGATATGTGATATGATTCTTTCTCCTTTGAAGGGTCAGTGTTGCATTCTCTCTTCTCATGCCCTCTTTGATGACACCTCCCAAAAATCATCTCTTGCCACTTCCTACCTTTACTGGCATATCTTCCTCTAGATGTAGATTTCCTCCCACTAGATATCTCATCATTTTTCTCCTTAGAGTGACCCCTAGTTACCGAATCTTTAGAAACAATGTTTATTTCATAAGTTCTTCTCCTTGTCTCCTCCTACAACAACTGACCCCTATATCATCCAACTTGATATTCTCTACCTTTGTAGATCTATTCACCCAAGAATATAGAAGACTATAGAGCAAGACTATGCATCACATCGTCACCAACGATCTTAAGATAATTAAGAAAAACAATGAAGGCATTAAGGTGATCTATAACCCTATCACCATCCTTCTTCTTTGAAGTGTATGACTTCTTCCATAAGATTAAATTCATGAGGGATTTAGTCTCATAAATAACACAAACTTAAATTCCAAAGCTTCTTTGATGTAGTTTTCCCTGACACATTCATTAACAAATAATGAAATAGATTAAAAACAACCAAGACAATGATTTTTCATTCATCTCATTCTAATCCACTGAACTCACAATATAAAGTTTCATATATACTTCATTTTAACTTCCTTCAACCAATACAATGATTTTTCATTCATCTCATTCTAATCC
>JASDQU010736966.1:92170-112447 GCA_032191745.1 Picea mariana | reverse complement strand
CAGTGTCAAAGCATTCATAAATCTCTGCCACAAAGTGTGTCCAAGCAATATACCCTTGACGAGAAGTTTTTCTCCATTGCCACCATTGCCAACGTTCTTGATCTAGATGGAGAACACCATACTTGAGTTTGGCCAAGCCATATGTAATGCCATATAAAGAGAAGTAATGTTCCATTTGGTTTACCCAACCTGTGGGATCTGAGCCATCAAATTTGGTCACATCCACCCATGGAAGGCGTAGGTCGCGTTGAGAGTGATGGTTCTGCAAGGTATGGGAATGAGAGGAATGGTCACCTTCGGTATGTGGAGGTGAGGAAGAGGAAGGGTTATCTGTAAGGATATGCAGTTTGTGGCAGAGTGCCGAAAAGACTGATTCAAGATAGGTGGCGAGGTCTTCTTTGATTTCCCCCATCAAGAACTTCATGTTTGTATTGATGGTGATAACATTGACACTGAGTTGATTCACTTCTTGTTGGGTCTCAATGAGACCAGATTGCAAGGTGTTGAAGCGAGCTTCCAAGTCTTGGCTACGAGTATGGGCCATGAGGATGAGGAAACTAAAAAGGGGCAGAGGGGGTAAAACATTTTGGCCGAAAAAATGATATGGATGAATGTGATAAGGGCAAAGAGATGAATATAACGGAATAGGTCTCAAATAATGGTGAAAAATTTTCCAAACTTTTTTTTTTTTTACAGAGTTATACTCTAGTCTGAAGAATACTGTAGAGAGGAAATGCCCAAATGATTAACCAGAAATAAATGTGTATTTACTTGAAAACCCAAATACAATTGTGTGGCAATAGATGTTGTCTGTTTTAATTTGTTTATGTTTCTTTCCCCCAAGGGTTAGGTATTCAAGGGTTCTACAGACAAGGGTTTTCCCTATGCTATAGCTCTCTGATATACGTGCAAGGTCCAATAGTAGTACTTGACCCAATATCTCAAGGAACTAACTAAGGAGGATAGACCGTACCCTTATCTGTACAACCTGACAACCCAAGTACTAGAGATTATCTTCCCGAGTGTTGTTATCAGTGACACTATAGCAGTTAGGCGACCGATCGGTTTATCTAAAGAGGGCTTCAGGTAATCTAGGTCAATCCATACACAGTTGTTGTCTGATGTGCTACCACTCGAAGGGGTACCAACATGGATTACAAGGGTGGCCAACAGATGCACGCTTAAGTACCACTTGTATTTCCTACGTGTATGAATCCCTCAATCGCAGGTTTATGCGCGTAACGACATATCTCTGTGGCTTAAAGACACCAGAATACGTCTCTACCCTGAAAAAAATTTAACCCACACTTTCTACCGAGGAAAGTGCTCTGATACCACTTGTAATATACCAGATATAAAATGTATGCAGAACTGAAATAAAATGCTAGTAATGGTAGAATAACAACAATATAACCAGAACATTCACCACAATAACACTGAAATGATATAAGAATAACAACAAAAATAGCACTTTGAATCTGAAAGAAATATTCACGAGCCTCTTAGAGGGGACAACCTCCAGTTGAGCAGAGCTCTATTAAAATAATATCCAAGCTAGGGTTCTCATACCCTCAACTCCTATTTATACTAAAAAGAAGCATCTAGAGGAAGATCCATCTAGAAGTGGAAGCTTCTATTAGGTCTTCTTACATCCGCCTTATTCTATTTTATTGAAAGGCCTTATTAATATTGACCTTTATTACATCTGAATATATTGTTCTACCTATGTGTGGGTTAGGACCCTAACATTATCCCCCCTTAATGAAAACTTCTTGAAATCCTAACATATATCAAAGTTTGGAAACCTTCGCTTCTATAAGAGACTTTGTAAAAATGTCTGCAACTTGATCTTCTATAGGGAAAAAGAGCACTTCAATAACTTGATCATGAATGGGATTTCTGATGAAGTGCATGTGTAGCTTGATGTTCTTTCTATGTTGATGTTGAACTGGGTCTTTGGCGAGCTTGGTGGCACTCTGATTGTCACACCAAAGGTTGGTTGAATTCTGCTGCTCCAATCCAAACTATGAAAGGATCTGTCGAAGCCACAAGGCTTCCTGAGTGTAGCTTAGTAATCTACTTCTGCTGAAGAAAGTGAAATATCCGGTTGTTTCTTATAGGCCCAAGTGACAGGTCTTGAACCAAGGCTGAAAACATAACCTGCAGTAGACTTCTGATCATCAGGGTCGTCGACCCAATCTGAATCAATGAAATCAACCAATAAAGTAGTCCCCCCTGAACTGTAATGTATCCCGAACTGAATTGTACCATGAACATAGTGAAGTATCCTTTTAGCTTCTTTCCAATGGATTTCATGGGGTGTTTGTATATACCAGGAAACAAGACCAATAACAAAGGAAAGATCAGGACATGTATGAGTCAAGTATAAGAGGCTACCAACTAACGGATGGTACATGGTGGCATCAACTTCAGGAGAAGTACATGTGGAAGTAAGCTTGACTCCAGACTGGAAGGGAGAAGGGGTTGGTTTACAATCATCCATGTGAAAGTGAAGAAGAATGTCACAAGCATACTTAGGCTGGGAAAGAAAAATTCCTTCATTGGTTTGCAAAACTTGGAGGCCAAGGAAATAGTGCAAAAAGCCTAAGTCTGTCATTTCAAATTTCTTCTTAAGGTTAGTTTTCACATGATTTAAAATTTTTGAGTCACTACCAGTAAGGATAAGGTCATCAACATAAAGGAAAATGATTATGAGATGGCTTCCTACTTTCTTGGTATAGACATTAGAATCAGAATGGAATCTAGAGAATTCAGTGTCAATAATAAAGCCGTCCATTTTGGCATACCAAGCTCGGGGAGCTTGCTCAAGACCATAAAGAGATTTCTTAAGGTGACATACAAGGCTAGAATCAATATGGACATAGCCAGAAGGTTGTTCCATGTATATTTATTCTTGCGAATCTCCATGCAAGAAGGCGGATTTAACATCCATCTAATGGACCTCCCATTCATGTGAGGTAGCAAGGGCAAGAACAAGGCAGATGGAATTAATTTTGGCTACAGGGGTAAATGTTTCATTATAGTCGATTCCTTTAACTTGGGAAAATCCTTTGGCAAATAATCGAGCCTTGTGTCTTTCAACACTTCCATCTGATGCATACTTATTTCTATAGACCCATTTACATATGATAAGTTTTCTTCCTTTTGGAAGAGGTTCAAGATCCCAAGTATCATTTTCCATTAAAGAACGATACTCTTCATTCATTGTTGTATCCCAATCTGGATGACCTGAAGCTTTTGAAAATGTGTATGGATCATGAGTCTCTAAAAATTGAGCCAAAAGAGAAGAGGCTTGTTGGAAATATGAACGTATTTGACGTTGATTTGAAGGATCACCGACAAGTCCACCAGCTACTTCTCATGTTGAACAAACCCATCTAGGAAGCGATGGAACTGGTGTGAGTTCAGGTTCAAAGGAATCATCTGGAGGAAGGTGAGCAGGCAGAGGTGGATTTTCATCCTTATTGTCATCATCTAAAGAAGAAACTAGAATAGTAACAGAATAAGGCACAAAAGTCGAAGATGGCTCGCAGGCCGAAGAAGGCACAACCGTCAAATTAGGCTCGTAGGACAAGAGATTTTCATCAAATTTAACATCTCTTCTAAGAATATTTTCATTACAATGTGGTTGAAGAAGTTTATAACCTTTTACATCTTCAAAATAACCAACAAATTTACACTTCTCACTTTTAGGTTGCAATTCTTTCCTTTTCTCATCAGGAATGTGAGCCCATGCTATACTGCCAAATACATGGAAGTGACTTACATCTAGTTTAATTTTAGTCCAATATTCTTCCGGTGTTATATTTTTAAGAGCCTTTGTGGGAGTGCGATTGAATATGTAATTTTCACAGTTGATTGCTTCCGCCCAATACTTTAGACTTAATCCCTTAGATTGGATCATACAATTAGCCATTTCTTTTAATGTGTAGTTCTTTCTCTCAGCAACATCATTTTGTTGTGGTGTATAAGGAACAATGTGTTGCATTTAGATGCCCTATGTAGTGCAGTAACTTGTAAAATTATTTTTCACATATTCACCTCCATTATCTGTTCTTAACTTTTGAATTTGATGTCCAAATTGTTTTTCTACAAGGGCCTTGTAGGCCAAAAACTTGTCAAAAACTTCACTCTTAAGTTTTAAGAAGTAAACCCAAGTACGTCTGGAAAAATCATCAATGAAAGTTAAGAAATACTTGCACCCATAAAAGGAAGGAGAAGAAAGTGGACCACTCAAAGCACTGTGAACAAGCTGCAAAGGGCCCGAGGCATACCAAGAGGCATGTTTGTCAAAAATGTCTCGATGATGTTTGTCGAGAACACAACTGACACAAACACCATCTCTGCATGAAACAAGAGGAAGACAAGTCACCATATGTTGATTACATAGTTGCTGCAATGAGTGATAGTTTAGATGACCAAACTTCTCATGCCAAATTTTGCTCAAGTCATCGCTATGAGCAATAAAAACTGATGAAAAAGATGATGACCCAAAATTGTCAAACTTGTACAAACTAGTAATATCATCAGCAATTCCAGTTGCAAGAACATGCTTAGGATATTTTAGATCCTTGATTACAACTGGGTGAGGTGAAAACTCTATGGTTTTACCTTCACCTGAATGAGTGATTTGATAGACTGATAGAAGGTTACAAGAAAGACTTGGAACACATAATACATCATTTAAATGACCATTATCTACTTGAATTGTTCCAGATCCTACAACACTACGAGATCTATCATCACCAACAAATATTTTCTTGGTGTTACATTCATTTAGAGTAGAAAATATTCTTTATTCTTGGCCATATGATAAGATTCTCCAAAATCAATAAGCCACTCATTAGAAGAAGTAGTAGAAGTTGTATTGAAGGAGAAACTGTTGGCAGCCAATTCGAATTTTTATACTGTCCTTATAAGCTGCCTACACCACATTTTTGCAAACTTCGATTTTCGTCGCAACCTTCGAATAAGACGACACTATTGTTCTATATGCATTTGCCCACTTCCCCTTGTTCTTGTTTTCACGACTGCAAGCGTGAACACTTTGATTTCAAAGTCATATTAAAAACATCACTAGATTGTTATGATCGCTCTTGTTTATATGCTCATTGCGTTTCCAATTTATTTATCGTTATACAATTGACAAGACTCCAAGATCCTTATTCATTTCGCATTCTTTATTTGTTAATATGACTTCGATTTACAAGAGTATGATGATATTCTTTTGATCGAGTTTGTGATGCATTGGTGATTTGATTTATATGTTCTTTGATCGATTCCCTTGACACATTGGTTTCATGAGAACACATTGGTGTTGTGGTTAGACCCTTGGTATAAATCATTTCATACAACACATAGTTCATACAATCGAACCCTTGGTGTGATTTCGAATTATTTCTTTGGTTTTAAAACTATGACTATTGCTCGCGCAAATGTTTGGTCCACATATCATAGATTTTATTAATTGATCGAATGGCATAGTTTTTAACCTATGCAATAGTGGGTTGAATAGTTATATGCGCCGGCGGTTGTACTATGGGATGTGACTGTTTTGCATGGGATGAACTAGCTCCACCACCTTCACACGTTCTGTCATTAATGCTTTCCCCCTACCCCGATTCACCTTTGCTAGTTTTCAGGCGAGCCTGTGAGCTATCGACCCTGTGTATACTCTATTCGAACCCTTACCCACTCACCCTGCTCACCGTGTGCTCCTGTCTATGGCACCAGTGGTGCGTATAGAGCCAAACGATAGTCAAGCTCTGTTACTATTCGATAATGCCCATAAGGATTTAGAAAACAGTGGTTGGCTGGTGTTTATACAAAGGTTCAAGGGTTTTAACCTTTCGGTTTCCCAACAATTCGCCCTCACCTTTGACGGGTGTAGGGATAAAGTCGGTGACATACAACTTGAGCTCAATGAGGAGTTCATAAGCTCTGCTACACGACTGGCAGCAACAGGCCAACGATGGTTTAAAAACTCCAAAGTTCACGAGGTGTCGTGGCCATTACTATTCGTATCAAGAAGGGTTGTTTCCTATGATAAAGGTATGCCTATTTCTACCCTCAAACCTCGGTGGCACGATCTTCTGGTACTTGTGAAACAATTTGTGACCTGTGAAGTTCGGTATGGCTTGGTTTTTCTGTATCACCTCCGGTTGTTGATGAATTTCATGGGCTATCCTTTGAACATGCCGCATTAATTCTTTCATAGTCTTTACAAGATGGCTAAGAGATTCAAGTGCGAGAAGGATGATAGTAGCCTTTTTCATCACAGTTTGATTAAGCTCATCGTCGTCCACCATTTGAGTCTTCATGGCGATAATTGGCAAGCCTTTCTATCCAGAAATGGCTTTGCTAATCCAGAGTCTGTTCAAATCGACAAGGCTATGGTCAGTGAGACTATGGTCGGGCCACCCGTGCCATTCCATATCCTTTTACCCCCTGCCAAACCCTCGGTTTGCCCTGACATCAACCTACCCGACATCATAACCAACCCATGTACAAAAGATAAGACTGAGGCCGTCAAGAAGCCTATGAGTAAGAAAGTCAAGGGTAATCCTACTGTCAACAGTAAAGGGAAGAAGAATGCTCGATTGATATCAAGACTTGCCCGGAACAAACCTAAACAAAACATCGACCAAAATCCCATAGTGTTGAGAGAGGACTCGGACTCCAATATCGAGCATTTCCTAGCTAAAGAGTACCCCTATTCCCATGGCCTATGTTCTATGAAACCCTATGACTTTGTATCTAATTTACCCTCGTGCCTCAAAAACAACCCAAATTACCCGGGAATCAAGTTGCACAATGAAACCCCTGTTGGCTTAAACAAACCCTCGCCTGTGTTATCAAAGCCCGAGCAACCATCATGTATCCAATGTAACGCTTGGCTAGAGCGTTATTACATTGATGTTCCCCTGTTGCAATCAAAGATCAAAGCATTAGAAGAACAAGTGACAGTGTTGGCGAAGGAGAACCATAGGTTACAAGCCAGTGAAAAGAAACAAAAAACAACTGGTTCGATTGTCTTCAGGAATGTCGAAGTAGCGAAAGCCTTCGTCAATTCCAAACTATCATGACCGAGTTTTTTTCTGATTGTCCAGGTATGAATTTCAATATAATTTTTTCTTTGTAAGTTTGCTTGAATTAATTTAATTCATTGAAGTTGTTTTCAATTAGATCTATTCATTTTAATACATTTGAAATGATTTTGTTATGGTTTGATCATCAAAAATGGTTATGTTGTGGATCCTGTACAGTAGATTCATTTTGCTAAAATTAAATGTAGATATGATTTGGTTACACGATTTTGTCCTGCCCAACTTAGTATAAGCAATTGATTGGTTTTTCATTCTGTTTGGCTTGTTTTTTTTGAATCAATTATGTTCGTCTGATTTAGATAGTCGATTGGGTTTGATCTCGATTAGTTTTGTTTAACTCAAAACAACCCTGTTGACCTCGATCTACCAGAAACGACTCTGTTTTGTATTGAATCAATATTTTTGTTTGAATTTTGATTACATTCGACTTGTGCAAAAGATCTATTTGCTAAAATCATGGAGCTGTGATACGATTTTACATAACGATTATGTCGTCTCCAAACTGTTTCGATTCATTCCTTTTCATTCGATTTGCAAATGATTGTTGCGTGTCTTGAGTTAGCATGATTGCTTGTATGAGTTGGATTGGTATCAAAAATAGATTTGATGTTGCTCTGTTGGTTTTGATTTTCAAAAACGATTTTGTCAAAGCTCAGATCGACATATTTTGTCTATGTTGAATTCGTATGAAAAACTTGGCTAATAGTTCATTTTGAAATTGATTCAAGTGATGATTTCATTGGTTCCCCAACTATCAATCGATTCTGTCTGCTCCCAATTGGCAATAACAAACGTTTGACAAATCCCACATATCCTGTTATCAATTGATTAATTCAATCACGATTTCATTTGTTTCAATTTGCATACAAGTTTTGGTTTGATTCGCTCTGTTTGGCATTACTGATTAAAGATTTGGTTGAATGAGTCGAATATAATTCTTTAATATTTGAATTAGTTTTGAAACGATTCTGTGTTCAATTTAGACCAGCTACAGAATTACAAGATTCTATAGCTAGTCTTAAAATTAGATTTTTGTCAATTTTATCAATAAAATATCCTCTAATATTGTCTAATCTTGTCCCCTTTCAGGTGCATACGAATTACAATGATCAATTGGGCATGTTGTAGCAGTTTAGGAGATACTTTGGATATGGTTTTGTTTTAAGTTGTTAGATTGAGTTAGAAACTTGGGATATTATCCCCAGATTTGTGTAAACTGTTTTGATAATTCCCACATGGATGTTTTACCCTGTGGGAAGTCTTTAAATACTTGTCAATTTTTTGTAATACCATGATCTTCACTATGGAGAGAACCAGACTATGGATTTATGATTCAGACTGAGATGAAATTTGATGTCTTGTAACAGCTTTTGCTTTCAATATATCAAACTTTTGTTTCAAGTTTTCTGCATATCAGTTTGCAATTAATTATCGACTACTTTAGCTATCATAATTCATTTGCATTGTTGATATGATTTGATTTATATGTTGTCTGTATCTGATATCTCTCCTATTTTAAAAAGTACAGCAATTACTTTGTTTTAGTTTAATGAATTACAGGTTTACCTTTTTCGTTAAATGAATCATTTTGCACAAATTGTTGCATGCAGATTTATCTAATTGTGATGGTTTGTAAATCATAAAATTGTTGCTATTTTTATGTCTTGTTTGTCCTGTCATTTATATTTGAAGAGCACAGCTACTTCTATTTTATGAGAAGCTCGTGGATAATCCGGTGCAGGTTTCCTTTCACCGAACAGCTGAATCAACTACTGCATACAGGACCAGCCTGAAGCGTTACTTTAGGTCAGTTGGTTATTCGTTAGTGTTATATAAGTAGAGTAGATAGATATATTTATAGTTTAGATTCTTAGTTAGGATTATCATTTTAGTTGCTTAGTTTAGATAGTTTTTCAGTTTATTTCTTTCTCATAAAACTATAAAAATCAAAAAAATAGTTTCGTCGTCTCAGGACAGTGTACAAATGATCTTTGCAGGTTTTCATTTAAATCTGTAATTTGTAAATATTGTATATTTGTAATTGGATCTGATTCTGTTGATAATTAAACGTTTACTTTTATAGAATTATAGTTTAATGATTTAGGTAATAGATTGTATATATGTAGTTTAGATTTGTTTATTAGTTTATCTTAATTATTGTTTTTATTTAGATTAGTGTATTAGTGTATTTTTCATTTGTTTTTCTAGGACTTAGATCGGCCAACGGAGCCGCTAAACCCGTCAGGGTGGGTTATCCAAAATGGCTTGGGTTATTTAGACAACCCCGGACTAGATCCACTCTTCCAGTTGACGAGCGTTCAATTTCGCCCATCAACAAATGGTGCTAGAAGGAGGGCCTGAAATTTACTAATGGCACGAGGCGGTCGTAAGACTCCTCCACCACCTAATCGCTCACCTATAGTGACAAGATGTCATTTGAATGACAACATTCCCCCTCAAACAGCAACCACATCAAATGACGATCCACGGATCATAGTTGAGCCAGCAACCCCAAATCCTATAGGTGGTGACATACAAGAGATTGTCCGCCAATCTCTCATAAGAACTCATAGTGCCTTAGCCCGTTTGAGGCAACCAAATCAACCTTTGGACCAACCTTTAGATTTCTCTGATATTAGAGAAAAACTTAGAGACACTAACCTCACTGTGAACCCTACAGATCCAATCCTCACTCCTACTGCAGGAGGATCTGGAATACCTCCCTCACCACCTCCCTCATCCCCTTCTTCTTCGGGAGAGGACTCCTCTGACGAAGGTAGTTCCCCTTCTCAGCCTTCCACACCGACTACACCAATGGCCAACCAGAACAATTGTGCTAGACCTTTGCTCGACTAGGATGCAGTAGCTATACCTGGAGCACATCATCCCTTACCCAAACATCCAGAGAAGTGGCTTCCCAAGTTTGACCCTGACTCTAAATAGATTACTGAAGATCACATTAAAAAGTTTATGTTAGCCATAAGCCTCCGCAATGTTGAGCATGAAGACTTAGTCTATAGGTTGTTCCCCTATACTTTCGAAGGCAATGCATCTACATGGTACTTTGACCAGCAACCCTATACCATCGTGTCTTGGGAAAAGTTTGAGTCATGCTTTTTGGAAAAGTTCGGAGATGGTAAGACTCTGGAAGTCCTAGTCATGGACCTTTCTAGCTTAAGAATGAACCCGAAAGAGAAAGTTAAAGACTTTAATCAAATATTCTTAACACTTAAAAACTGAATCCCTACAGATTCCATGCCTGCTGAGAATCTCATAATAGCGTATTATACTAAAGATTTGCATCAAAGTATAACTATTTGGGTTAAACGATCTAAGAAAGCCATGTTGTTAGAAGCCTTCGAGGAGGCTAGCCAGATTGAAAAAGACATACTTAGTCTTAAAGACTCTACTAGCAACGAAACAGAAACTAGTTCATCTTCCAAAAAGAAGATCGAAATCCTCCCTAGACCTACTCAAAGTAAAACACAACCTGAAAGCTCTGATTTAGAAAACTTAACTAAAGTCATTCAAAAACTGTCAAATCAAGTTATAGATTTTAAAAATACGGTCGAAGAATCTTCGTCGAGAAAAGGACCTTACAAAACCCCATTCAGGAAGCCTTTTCCCACCAACCGACCTAATCCAACCACCGAGGGCCTTAATCTAGAAAGTCTGCAATACGCCCTTCAAACAATTCTAGAAGCCCAGGATAACTTGATGCCTCCTGAGATTCCTGAGGAGGTAGTTGAACAAGAGACAGTTCAAGAAGAAGAGTCTTCTCCAAACATTTTTGGACACTTCTCGGATAGCATATTTCAAGCTAACTTCGAGACAGTACATCCCTATAACACTAGGAGTAAGACAGCAAACAAACCTTCTTCCGAAAACACTACAACTTTGCCTCCAAAACAATCTAAACCAGCTGAGACTAAACAAAGTCATGTGAAACCCAACTTAGATTATGATTTAGTTGAAGATCTTAAAAAGTTAAGGGCTAACATTTATGTTTACGAGTTATTGAAATTTCCATTTCTGCTACAAAAAATGTTGCAAAACATCGCAGAGAATGGCAAAAATGGTAATTTAAACAATAGAAAGGTTGTGCAGAACAAAGTTCCTCAGAAGAATTCCACTAAGAATAATCCTGATTCTCATGATAAAGTAAGCCTTCCTATAAATAATGTAAATAATGTAGATAAAGTAGCTTTAGAAACTGCGAGTAAAAAGCCACAAACTACCACCCTTAGTACTCGCAGAAATGCACCTCCATTTTTGTTAACTTTCGAAATCTTTAATAGAAACGTGCACAATTGCATGGTAGACTCAGGAGCATCATCCAATGTAATGCCATGGTCTGTATGCTAGAATATTAACGCCGAAGTTGAACCATCCACCTTAAAAATCATTCATCTTGATCGAACTAATGTTAAAGTTGTAGGCGAATTAAGAAATGTACTTATAAGATTATCGTCTAACCCCAAGTTTCATCAAGTCATTGATATTATTGTTGTGGATATTCCAGAAGTGTATGGTCTGTTTTTAAGCAGGGACTGGTCGGAGCAGCTACATGGCTATTTCGTGACAGATTGGTCTCACCTGTGGCTCCCAGAGAACGGCAAGCCTAACAAGATCAAGGTAAATCGTGAATGCTACCTTAAGTTCATGGTCACAGATTTGAACGATCCCAACAAACCATTTACACCTTCTGCTGATTCACCCGAAGTACAAGGGATGGATACCTTTTTTGGCAATTTCATGGCCAAGGCTTCAGCTATCACCAATCCAGAACAGCAGTCCAAGATTGTAGCATACATGCAGCCAGCAGCTTCTACACAACGGGCTCATGCAACCAATAAAAATCAAATTTGGTCTCTTTATTTTGACGGGTCTAAGTCCAAAGAAGGAGCTGGTGCAGGCTGCGTTATAATCGATCCGACAGGTAACAAAAAATTGATTGCATGTAGGCTAGAATTTGAATGTACTAATAACACTGCAAAATATGAGGCTTTACTGCAAGGTCTCAGAAAAGCTTTAGATATGAACATTTAAAACTTGACTGTCTTTGGCGATTCTGAAATCGTGGTTAGACAAGTAAGAGATTCTATCCATTGTCTGTCTCTGCATCTTAAAAGCTACCAATCCGAGGTATGGAATTTAATGAATAAATTTTTTGCTTTCAATATAAATTCTATTCCTAGATTGAATAATTATGAAGCAGATCTATTAGCTAACGTAGCTTCCAAACTCTTTCCTGCAGAAGGCTTGTCCCCAGATGCATTCTCCGTCGAACTGTTGTTCAGGCCATCCATTCTCAACAACATCATGAACTGGAGAGTCTTCGACGATGATCATCAGATTATTAGCTTCCTGCATATGGAAGAAACTTTTCAAGGCGCGGTAATTGACGAATGCACTCACGACGACAATTTGCGTGATTTCACGGTAATACCAGATCCAAGAACTCTTGAATCTTCATCGGACATGGTAAATTTGATCCCTAAATCTGTAGTTAGATTAGAGAAGTTTTATGATCTTCAAGATAAATTCAAAAAGTCAGTCAACTATAAAACCAATAGTTCCTCTTTATCATATGAAAAAGTGAACTTAGGAACTAATGACAATCCATAGTGCATTAATTTAGGGGTTGGGTGTTCTCAACAAGAAAAAGCTGCATTTATTAAATTGTTTAAAGAATTTAAATATGTCTTTGCGTGGACGTATGATGACCTTAAAACTTTCGACCCTAACATCATACAACACGTCATTCCTATGAAACCCCAAACCTCACCCTTTCAACAAAAATTGAGAAAAATGCATCCTAAGCTCAAACCGACCATCAAAAAGGAATTGAATAAGCTCCTAAATGCTAAGATAATTTTCCCTGTTAAGCACACTCAATGGGTTTCTAACCTTGTCCCTGTCCTGAAGAAAAGTGGGGAAATCCGACTATGTGTCGATTTTCGAAACCTTAACAGAGCATATAATAAAGACAACTATCCTATCCCACCCATGGAACAGATCCTTCAACAGGTATTTGGTTCCAAGAGGTTATCCTTATTGGATGGTTTCTCAAGGTACAACCAAGTCCTGATGTCTCCTCCAGACCAACTTAAAACTACCTTCCGCACTCCATGGGGCACCTACGCTTATTGAAAAATGCCCTTTGGATTGATTAATGCCAGTGCCACTTTCTAGAGAGCAATGGACATTGCTTTCCGAGGCTTAATCAATCAGTCTGTCATAGTTTACTTAGATGATTTTACTGTATTTTCCAAAAACAAAACCAATCATCTAGCCCATTTACGAGTCGTTCTACAGCGATGTCGTAAATACGGCATTTCCTTGAATCCTAAAAAATCCATCTTTGCAGTAGAATAGGGTAAACTCTTAGGATTTATTGTGTCAAGCAAAGGGATGATTATCAACCCTGAAAGGACTCAAGTCATCTCGAAACTTCCCCCTCCTACTTCCAAAAAGTCTATGCAGTCTTTCTTAGGCCAGATAAACTTCGTGAGGAGATTCATCCCCAGTTTCTCTGAAATGGTCAGGCCTTTACAAAATTTAATTAAGAAAGACACCCAATATCACTGGGGACCCTTAGAAAATCAAGCTTTCATTGCAATAAAAAAGGCCATAATAGACACTCATTCTCTCATGAGCCTTGACTTTTCTCAAGACTTCACACTCTACACTTTTGCTTCTGACCATTCCTATGTTGCAGTCCTAACTCAAAAGAATGCTGAAAACAATGAAGTACCCATTGCCTTTATGAGCTCTGCTTTCAAAGGCACTGAAATTAATTACCCAGTGGTAGATCAGCAAGCCTACGTTGTTTTCAAAGCAGTCAAGCATTTCCGGTCTTATCTGTTGAAATCTAGGACAAAAGTTATTGTCCCGTACCCAGCCGTCAGGAACCTGTTAGTGCAGAAAGAGCTAGGAGAAAAGAGGGCTAACTGGGTCATCTCTTTGCAGGAGTACGACATAGAAATTACCCCAGCTCAAAGAGTGAGAGGCCAAGGGTTATGCAACTTAGTTGCTGATTCAGCAGCAGAACAGCAAGAAGAAAGTGATACGTCAAATCTTGGACAGCGTGATCAAAATGCAATCTATTGCTCACAAAACTCTGTTATTCCATGGTATGAAGATATAAAATTCTGTCTTGAACATGGTTCAACCCCCCATCACCTCGATCCCACTAAAATAAGAGCGTTAAGATTAAATTCTGCCTCCTTTCAATTGATTAATGGTGTTCTGTTTCGTCAAAATTTTGATGGTGTACTGATGCGCTGTCTTGAGAAGGACGAAGCAGAAAAAGTCTTGCCAGAATTGCATGCAGGAGAAGTTGATGGTCATTTTGGTGGTGACACCACTGCCCATAAGGTTTTGAGAGCCGGTTATTACTGGCCCACACTTTTTAGAGACGCCCATGCCTTGTGTTGTAAGTGTACTATTTGTCAGAAAGCATCAGGGTGGTTACAGAAACCAGCCTTTCCTTTGCATCCTGTTTCAATAGACTCTCCTTTTCAGCAGTGGGGCCTTGATATTATAGGTCCAATCAACCCGCCATCCGCACAACAGCATAAGTTTATCATAACAGCCATAGATTACTTTACCCGGTGGTTTGAAGCTGCCACATTAAGAACTGTCAACACCAGTCAGGTAATTGCCTTTCTAAATTCGAATATTATCACTCGTTTTGGTATCCCTGACTGTTTAGTATTCGATAACTCTTCTTACTTTTCCTCTCTTGAGATGAGCAAGTTCGCTTTGGAAAAAGGAATTAAATTGAAGTATGTTGCTAGCTATTACCCCCAGGGCAATGGATTGGCAGAGTCAACAAATAAGAACTTGATTAAAATCATCAAGAGAACGGTGGCTGAAAATCACAAAAACTGGCACAATGCACTGTTAAACATGCTTTGGGCTGATAGGGTAACACCAAAAACTACTATAGGTAATTCTCCCTTTTTTCTCGTTTATGGCAAAGAAGTAATTCTGCCACCACACATTCTTCTTCCTTCACTACAATTATCACAGAAAATACAAGAAGAAGATTGTCCCCCTTTGGAAAACTGAATTAACACTTTAATGAAGCTAGAAGAGGTAAGATCCCAAGCTAAATGTAAGTTAGATCAGCATCAACTATTGGTTAAAAGCTGGTTTGATTCTAATTCTACCTCTGATAGGAATTTCGAAGTGGGTGATCTCATCCTAAAATGGGAAAAACCACATGAGGGAAAGGGAGAGCACATGAAATTTCAAAACTTATGGCTTGGACCATTTTTAGTTGCTGAGAAGTTGGGTCCCAGCTCTTTCCGATTGCAGAATCTAGAAGGGTAGCCTGACGCCTATCCGGTGAATGGCCAAGCTCTGAAAAGATATTTCGCTTGATTACAACTCTCTGTACACTATGTACATATTTTTATTTTTGTTTGCTTTTTATTTTTTGTTTTGGCTTTGATTTCTCTTTTTCGCTTATCAATTTTTCTTTTGGAAACACATACCTGCAATTTTTGAACTATTTGGACAAGGTAAACAGAAAATTTCCTCACTGAAATGACTACTGAAAAATTGTATAAACATCAATTATATACTTTTAAAATTTACATCTGTGATTGGCAAAAGTTTGTTGTTTGAAAGAAGTTAACTGATTTCGATCTCTGAGTAAAGCCTGTCATGACCATCTATTATCTTTTTACGCTATCCCTATTCCTTAAGGGAATGACTTAGAAGATGTCCCCCTGCCTTAGAAAGTTGGTTCTGTAAATAAACCATTGTTGGGTCTTAATAAAGGACACTTCTAAAAAATTTTGTTGAGGTCTGTAAAAAATATGTAAAAATATCGTAATTTTCAGTGTCACCTCGCTCGACTATATATCTTTGAAAAACAAAATAAATCATTAAAAGAGCTATGGGAAGTTCTTGTAAACCCGTCGAGATGATGAACAGGTCTACTGGCAGCAGGTAAATGCATGCATGACGCCAAGACAACTTTGTCGGGGTGTTGAACAGGCTTGCTGGTAGCGAAGAAATGTCGGGTATATGAAAATTCATAAATATGAAACCTCTTGACCTTACAATGTCCTTTATTCTGATCTAGAATTTCTTGGCAGGATACAGATATCAGAGTGGGTTAAATGGCAACCCTGTCGAGGCTATGGATGCCTGCTGGCAGCAGTGGATCTGTCATCAGTATTGGGGATTTTATCTTTAATATCGTGGCTCTCTTGTCTTAAGACTGTTGTCAGTTTTCATCCTTTAAACATTGTTGGAATATTTGGTTAATGATGATGTTTCAAGTTTTCTGCATATCAGTTTGCAATTAATTATCAACTACTTTAGCTATCATAATTCATTTGCATTATTGATATGATTTGATTTATATATTGTCCATATATGATATCTTTCCTATTTTAAAAAGTACAGCAATTACTTTGTTTCAGTTTAATGAATTACAGGTTTACCTTTTTCGTTAAATGAATCATTTTGCACAAATTGTTGCATGCAGATTTATCTAATTGTGATGGTTTGTAAATCATAAAATTGTTGTTATTTTTATGTCTTGTTTGTCCTGTCATTTATATTTGAAGAGAACAGTTGCTTCTAGTTTACGAGAAGCTCATGGATAATCCGGTGCGGGTTTCTCCCACCAAACAGCTGAATCAACTACTGCATACAGGACCAGCCTGAAGCGTTACTTTAGGTCAGTTGGTTATTCGTTAGTGTTATATAAGTAGTTTAGATAGATATATTTATAGTTTAGATTCTTAGTTAGAATTATCATTTAGTTGCTTAGTTTAGATAGTTTTTCAGTTTATTTTTTTCTCATAAAACTATAAAAATCAAAAAAATAGTTTCGCTGTCTCAGGACAGTGTACAAATGATTTTTGCAGGTTTTCATTTAAATTTGTAATTTGTAAATATTGTATATTTGTAATTGGATCTGATTTTTTTGATAATTAAACATTTACTTTTATAGGATTATAGTTAAATGATTTAGGTAATAGATTGTATATATGTAGTTTAGATTTGTTTATTAGTTTGTCTTAATTATTGTTTTTATTTAGATTAGTTTATTAGTGTATTTTTCATTTGTTTTTCTAGGACTTAGATCGGCCAACAGAGCCACTAAACCCGTCAGGGTGGGTCATCCCAAACGGCTTGGGTTATTTAGACAACCCTGGACCGGATCCACTCTTCCAGTTGACAAGCGTTCAATTTCGCCCGCCAACACCTGTCCAACTGCTTGCATTACATCTGGTCTGGATGTTGTCACATATAGTAGGCTGCCAATAATTGACCTATATTTCCTCTGATCTGTAGACTTTGAATCATCATCTTTTCTCAAATTACAACTGGTTTGCATGGGAGTGATAACTAGTTTGCAATCTTCCATTCCGAACCTCTTTAGCATTTCTCTGATATACTTGGTTTGAGAAATAAAAATTCCTTGGTTGCTTTGACGTATCTGAAGTCCCTGAAAGAAGGATAGTTCTCCAAGTAATGACATTTCAAATTCATTATGCATGTCTTTTGTAAATTTCTGGATTAACCTGTCATCATCACTACCAAAAATAATATCATCAACATAAACTTCAATTAATAAAATATTACCTTGACTTACCTTTATGTAGAGGTTGATGTCTACACTTCCTTTTCTGAAGCCTGCCTGCAGCAGATACTTATCCAGTCTGGAGTACCATGCTCTAGGAGCTTGTTTTAGACCATACAAGGTCGTCTTTAATTTACATAAATAGTTTGTGTTCTCTAACAACTGAAATCCTTCTAGTAGTTCAATGTAGACATCTTCTTCAAGTTCCCCATTCATAAAATTTGATTTTACGTCCACCTGATATACTTTAACATTTTTGGAGCATGCATAAGCTAAAAGTAAATGGATTGCTTCGATTCTGGAAACTGGGGCAAATGTCTCTTCAAAGTTGATTCCTTCAATCTGTGCATATCCTTTACATACCAATCTAGATTTGTTCCTTGTAACTTGTCCATATTCATTCAATTTATTCCTGAAAACCCATTTTGTGTCGATCACATTCTTATTCTTTGGTTTTGGGACCAATTCCCAAATGTCATTTTTCTCTATTTAATCCAATTCTTCATCCATGGCCTTATTCCAAAATTCATCCTTGTTGGCTTCTTCAAAACAATTTGGTTCAATTGTAGATAAGAGTGCTAGGTGTGTTTGTTCTGGTGAATGGATTTTTCTTCTAGTCTCAATTCCTGCATCTTTGTTTCCAATAATTTGATCTAAAGGATGATTCTTCTGTACTCGTTTGCTAGGTGTCTTTGGAGTTACTTTATGAACTTAGTCTTCTGCTTCTGTCGGATTCTCTTCATCTTCATCTTCCTCTTCTACTTCTTTTTCATCTTCTTCTTTGAAAAGTTGTTCCATTGATTTGTTTTCTTCTTGCTTTGATTCTGGTCTGTCTGTTTCATCAATTGTTACGTTGATGCTTTCCACAACTTTGTTCAATCTTAGATTGTAACACTTGTATGATTTCCTTGTACTTGGGTAACCAACAAGTATTCCTTTGTCCACACGAGAGTCAAACTTTCCTATTCTGCCACCTTCTCTTTTGATGTAGCATTTGCTTCCAAAAACTCTGAAGTGCTTCACATTTGCTGGTCTTCCTTTCCATAGCTCGTAGGGAGTTTTATCAGTGTTGTTTCTAAGCATTACTCTGTTTTGAATGTGAACTGTTGTATGCATTTCCTGTGTCCAAAATATGTCTGTCAATTTTGAATTCATTAGCATTGTTCGATCCATTTCCTGTATTGTCTTGTTCTTTCTTTCAACAACTCCATTCTATTGAGGTGTCCTAGCAACGGAGAATTGTCTGGTTATTCCATGACTGCTACAGTAGTCCATAAATTCTCTTGAAGTGAACTCTCCTCCATTATCAGATCTCAAACATTTGATTCTTGAATCCATATCATTTTCAACCATTTCCTTGTAGATCTTGAAGTTTTCAAAAGATTTTGACTTGTTCTTGAGAAAGCAAACTGCAGTCATTTTTGAATAATCATCAACTAATAACATAAAGTATTTTTCACCTTTTAATCCCTGTGTTGTAGTTGGTCCAACTAGATCAGTGTGCACAATTTCCAGTGGTCTTGTTCTTGAATATTCCTTTGATTTGAACCTGGTCTTTGTTTGCTTTCCTTGTTGACAATGCTTGCATAAAGTGTTGGTTGGTTTCGTGATCTAGGGCAGTTCTCTAACTGCTTCTCTTTTGTTGACTTTGACAAGGTTATCAAAATGCATGTGACCCATTCTTCTATATCATAGCCAATTTTCATCTTCCTTTCCTAGACAAAACCTTTCATTTCCAATTTCACTTAACACATATATTTTGTTTGAAGTTCTTGCAGCTGTACCGACCAATTTCCCTGAACCTTCTTTTCTTATCTCACACTTTTCTGAATCAAAAGTAAGTTTATGACCTTGGTCACACATTTGACTCACACTTAGAAGATTATGTTTCATATCTTCTACCAGTAGAACATTTTATGTATTTTCATTCTTGTTCCCAATTCGGATTGTGCCTTCTCCAATGATTTTGGATGAATTATCATTTCTGAAGGAGACTGGTCCATTTTTTTTCTTTTCGTAATGTAAGAAATTTGTATTTATCACCTGTCATGTGTTTTGAACATCCACTGTCAACATACCAACCGTATTTATTCTGCTTAGCTTGTAGAGCGACTATGCATTCTTCATTGTTATACTGATCTGTCTTTCTTATCCATGTCCTTTTCTGAGGTTCTTTTCTGTGACTGTTGTTATTCTATTGAGGTTCTTTAGGAGGGACTGTCATTTTGCAATCCTTGGCCATGTGTCCAAAATTGTTACATTTTTAACATTCCACTTCAGTGCTCAAAGATTCAAACATGTTGTAACTTCTTCTTTGTGTGTCACTAGGTCTCCTTGAATAATCCCTTTGTGTATAACTCTCAAAGTTGTTATTGTTTCTGTTGTTAGCTCTGCAATTCATAGCTTTATGTCCAAAATTTTTACATGTATAACATAAACCAAAAAATATAGTTTGATACCTGGGAGTTGAAGATCTTCTGAAAAGAGGTTCTCTTGAGAATCCTCCTTCTTATTGAGGCCTATCTGTCTATTGTTGAT
>JASDQU010736966.1:73605-83732 GCA_032191745.1 Picea mariana | reverse complement strand
ATTCACCCGAAGTACAAGGGATGGATACCTTTTTCGGCAATTTCATGGCCGAGACTTCAGCTATCACAAAACCAGAACAATAGTCCGAGATTGTAGCATATGTGTAGCCAACAACCTCTACACAATGGTCTCATACACCTGATAAAAATCAAATTTGGTCTCTTTATTTTGATGGGTCAAAGTCCAAAGAAGGAGCTGGTGTAGGCTACGTTATTATCGATTCGGCAGGTAACAAAACATTGATTGCATGTAGGCTAGAGTTTGAATGTACTAATAACACTACAGAATATGAGGCTTTACTGCAAGGTCTCAGAAAAGTTTTAGACATGAACATTCAAAATTTGACTGTCTTTGGCAATTCCAAAATCGTGGTTAGACAGGTAAGAGATTCTATCCACTGTCTGTCTCTGCATCTTAAAAGCTACCAATCTAAGTTATGGAATATAATGAATACATTTTCTTCTTTCAATATAAATTCTATTCCTAAATTGAATAATTCTGAAGCAGATCTATTAGCTAACGTAGCTTCCAAACTCTTTCCTGTAGAAGGCTTGTCCCCGGATGCATTCTCTGTCAAACTGTTGTTCAAGCCATCCATTCCCAACAACATCATGAACTGGAGAGTCTTTGATGATGATCAACAAATTATTAGCTTCTTGCATATGGAAGAAACTTTTAAAGGCGCGGTGATAGAAGAATGCACTCATGACGATAATTTGCATGATTTCATGGTAATACCAGATCCAAGAACTCCTAAATCTTCATCCGACATGGTGAATTCGATCCCTAAATCTGTAGTTAGATTAGAGAAGTTGTATGATCTTCAAGATAATTTCAAAAAATCAGTCAACTGTAAAACCAATAGTTCCTCGTTATCATATGAAAATGTAAACTTAGGAACTAATGACAATCCACAGTGCATTAATTTAGGGGTGGGGTGTTCTAAACAAGAAAAAGCTACATTTATTAAATTGTTTAAAGAATTTAAAGATGTTTTTGCATGGACGTATGATGACCTCAAAAATTTTGACCCTAACATCATACAACACGTCATTCCTATGAAACCCCAAACCTTACCCTTTCAACAGAAATTAAGAAAAATGCACCCTAAGCTCGAACCGATCGTAAAAAAAAAATAAATAAGCTCCTAAATGCTAAGATAATTTTCCGAGTTAGGCACACTCAATGGGTTTCCAACCTTGTCCCTGTCCAGAAGAAAAGTGGGGAAATCCGACTATGCGTTGATTTCTGAAACCTTAATAGAGCATCTGATAAAGACAACTACCCTTTCCCACCCATGGAACAGATCCTTCAACAGGTATCTGGTTCTGAGAGGCTATCCTTACTGGATGGTTTTTCGGGGTACAACCAAGTCCTGATGTCTCCGCCAAACCAACTTAAAACTACCTTCCACACTCCATGGGGCACCTACACTTACCGAAAAATGCCCTTTGGATTGATTAATGCTGGTGCCACTTTCCAGAGAGCGATGGAGATCACTTTCTAAGGCTTAATCAATCATTCCATCGTAGTTTACTTAGATGATGTTACTATATTTTCTAAAAACAAAACCGATCATCTAGCTCATTTACGAGTCGTTCTACAGTGATGTCATAAATACGGTATTTCCTTAAATCCTAAAAAATCAATATTCGCAGTAGAACAAGGTAAAATCTTAGGATTCATTGTGTCAAGCAAAGGGATGATTATCGACCCCGAAAGGACTCAATTCATCTCGAAACTGCCCCCTCCTACATCCAAAAATTCTATGCAGTCTCTCTTAGGCCAGATAAACTTCATCAAGAGATTCGTCCCTAGTTTCTCCAAAATGGTCAGACCTTTACAGAATTTAATAAAGAAAGACACACAATATCATTGGGGACCCTTAGAAAATCAAGATTTTAATGCAATAAAAAGGGCCATAATAGACGCTCCTTCTCTCATGATCCCCAACTTTTCGCAAGACTTTACACTCTACACTTTTGCTTCTGACCATTCCTACGCTGCCATCCTAACCCAAAAGAACGCCGAAAACAATGAAGTACCCATTGCCTTTATGAGCTCTTCTTTCAAAGGCGTTGAACTTAATTACCCAGCGGTAGATTAGTAAGGCTACGCTGTTTTAAAAGCAGTCAAGAATTTTCGGTCTTATCTTTTGAAATCTAGGACGAAAGTTATTGTCCCTTATCCAGCCGTCAGGAACCTTTTAGTGCAGAATGAACTTGGTGAAAAGAGGGCGAACTGGGTTACCTCCTTGCAGGAGTACGGCATAGAAATTACCCCATCTCAGATAGTGAGAGGCCAAGGGTTATGCAAGTTAGTTGCTGATTTAGCAGAAGGACAACAAGAAGAAAATGATATGTCAAACCTAGAACAGCACAATCAAAATGCAATCTTCTATGCACAAAACTCTGTCAGTCCATGGTATGATGATATAAAATTCTGTCTTGAACATGGGTCAGCCCCCCATCACTTGGATCCCACTAAAATAAGAGCGTTAATATTAAAGTCCAGCTCCTTTCATTTGGTTAATGGTATTCTTTTTCATCAAAATTCTGATGGCATACTGATGCGCTGTCTTGAGAAAGATGAAGAAAAAAAAGTCTTACTAGAATTGCATGCAGGGGAAGCTGGTGGTCATTTTGGTGGTGACACCACTTCCCATAAAGTTTTGAGAGATGGGTATTACTAGCCCACGCTTTTTAGAGATGCCCATGCCTTGTGTCGTAAGTGTATTATTTGTCAAAAAGCATCAGGGAGGTTACAGAAACCAACCTTTCCTTTGCAGCCTATTTCAGTAGACTCCCCTTTTCAGTAGTGGGACCTTTATATTATAGGTCCAATCAATCTACCATCCTCACAGTAGCATAAGTTTATCATAACAGCCACAGATTATTTCACCAGGTGGTCTGAAGCTACGGCATTAAGAACTGTGAATACCATTCAGGTAATTGCCTTTCTAAATTCGAATATTATTACTCGCTTTGGTATCCCTGACTGTTTAGTATTCGACAATGCTTCTTCTTTTTTGTCTCTTGAGATGAGCGAGTTCGCTTTAGAAAAAGGAATTAAAATGAAGTATTCTGCTAGCTATTACCCCCAGGGCAATGGATTGGCAGAGTCAACAAATAAGAATCTAATTAAAATCATCAAGAGAATGGTGGCTGAAAATCACAAAAACTGGCACAGTTCACTATTAAACGCGATTTGGGATGATAGGGTAACACCAAAAACTGTTGTAGGTAACTCTCCCTTCTTTCTCGTCTATGGAAGAGAAGCAATTCTACCACCACACGTCCTTCTTCCCTCACTACAACTATCGCAGAAAATACAAGAAGAAGACTGTCCCCCTTTTGAAAACCGAATTAACGCTTTCATGAAGCTAGAAGAGGTAAGAGCCCAAGCTAAACGTAAGTTAGATCAACATCAACTAGTGGTCAAAAGTTGGTTTGATTCCAACTCTGCCTCTGATAGGAACTTCGAAGTAGGTGACCTCATCTTGAAATGGGACAAACCGCATGAGGGAAAGGGAGAGCACATGAAATTTTAGACCTTATGGTTTGGACCGTTTTTAATTGTTGAGAAGTTGGGTCCCAGCTCTTTCCGATTGCAGAATCTAGAAGGGCAGCCTGACACCTATCCAGTGAATGGCCAAGCTCTAAAAAGATATTTTGCTTGATGACAACTTTTTGTATACTATGTACATATTTTGCTTTTTTTTACTTTTTGTTTGCTGTTTTGGTTTTGATTTCTCCTTTGCGCTTATCAGTTTTTGTTTTTGGAAATACACATACCTGCATGCTGAGCTATTCGAACAAAGAAAACATAAAATTCCTTCACTAAAATGACTGCTGAAAAATTGTATAAACATCAATTATATACTTCTGAAATTTACATCTGTGTTGGCAAAGATTGTTGTTTGAAAGAAGTTAACTGATTTCGATCTATGAGTAAAGCCTGTCACGATCATCTATTATCTTCTTACGTTGTCCCTGTTCCTTAAGGGAATGACTCAAAAATATGTCTCCCTGCCTTAGAAAGTTGGTTCTGTAAACAAACCATCTCTGGATCGTAATGAAGGATAGTTCTAAGAAATTCTGTTGAGGTCTGTACAAAAATATGCTAAAATATCATAATTTTCAGCGTCACCCCGCTCAACTATATATCTTTGAAAAACAAAATAAATCATTAAAAGAGTTGTGGGAAGTGCTTGTAAACCCACTGGGATACTGAACAGGTCTACTNCTGAACAGGCCCGCTGGCAGCGAAGCAATGTCGGGTATATGAAAATCTGCAAATATGAAACCTCTTAGCTGTAACTTGTCCTTTATTATGATCTGGAACTTCTTGGTAGGATACAGAGATAAGAGTCAGTTAAATGGCAACCCTGTCGAGGCTATGGACACCTGCTGGCAGCAATGGCTCTGTCAACAGTATTGGAGATTTTATCTTTAATATCGTGGCTCACTTATCTTAGGACTATTACCAGTTTTCATGCTCTAAACACTACTGGAATATTTGGTTAATGATGATGTTTAAATGATTTTCTGGTTGCTATTTTGGAGTTAGAATTTTTCTCATTATAATAATCTAAATTTGTTCTTTTGGTAGAGATAACTGCTTCTACCAGTGTGTCGCCATTGTTGGCAGCCAATTAGTATTTTTATCCTATTCTGATAAGCTGCATGCACTAGTGTTTCGCAACCCTTAATTTGCATCACAATCTTTGAATAAAACGACACTATTATTTGGTGCATTTGCACACCTGCTTTTGTTCTTGTTTTCATGACTGCAAGCGTGAAAATTTTGATTTCGGAGTTACATTAAAATCGTCACTGGATTATTATGGTCACTCTTGTCTATGTGTTCATTGCGTTTCCAATTTAATTATAGTCGCACAGTTGGAAAGACTCCAAGACCTTTACTCATTTGGCATTCTTTAATTGTTAATATGACTTCATTTTTACAAGGCTGTGATGATATCCTTATGATCGAGTTTTTGATACATTGGTGTTTTGATGTGCTATGTTCTTTCATCGATTTCTTTCACACATTGGTTTCATGAAAACACATTGACGTTGTGGTTTGACCCTTGGTATAAATCATTTCATACATATTTGATATGATCGAACCCTTGGTGTTGATTTTGAATCATTGTTTTGGTTTTAAAACTATGCTAAAACTATTTCTCACGCAAATGTTTGGTCAACTTACCATAGATTTCATTGATTGTTTGAATGGCATAGTTTTTGACATATGCAATAGTGATTTGAATCGCTATATGCGCCATCAGTTGTACTGTGTGAAATGATTGTTTTGCATGGGCTGATCTAGATCCACCACCTTCGCACATTCAGTCATTAATGCCTTCCCCCCTATCCCGGGTTAAATCAGTTGTTTTCAGGTAAGCCCATGAGTGTTCTGCCCCTGCGTATACTCTGTTCGAACCCTTGCCTGTGCACCCTGCTCACCATGTGCTCCTGTCTATGGCGCCTATGGTGCGCATAGAGCCAAATGGTAGCCAAACTCTGTTGCTATTCGATAATTCCTGTAGGGATTTAGAAAATAGTGGTTGGATGGTGTTTATACAGAGGTTCGAGGGTTTCAACCTTTCGGTTTCCCAACAATTCTCCCTCACCTTCGATGGGTGCAGGGCTAAAGTTGGAGACATACAACTCGAGCTCAATGAGGAATTATTAAGCTTGGCTACGGGACTATCAGCTACAAGTCAAATATGGTTTAAAAATTCCAAACTAGATGAGGTGTCATGGCCATTACTATTCACATCAAGAAAGATTATTTCCTGTGATAAAGGTATGCCTATCACTAACCTCAAACCCAGGTGGCATGATCTTTTGGTAATTGTTAAACAGTTTGTGACCTGTGAAGGTTGGTATGGCTTGGTATTTCTGTATCACCTCCATTTATTGATGAATTTCATGGGCTACCCTTTGAGTATACCACATTACTTCTTGCATAGTCTTTACAATATGTCTAAGAGATTCAAGCGTGAGAAGGCTGATAGCAGCCTTCTCCATCACAGCTTGATTAAACTCATTATCGTCCACCATTTAAACCTTAGTGTCAATAATTGGAAAGCCTTTCTATCTAGGAATGGCTTTGCCAATCCTGAGTCTTCTCAGATCGACAAGATTGTGGTTACGGAAACTTTGGTTGGGCCAGCCATTCCATTTCATATCCTTCTACCCCCTGTCAAACCCTTGGATTGCCCTGACATAGATCTACCCAATGCCATAGCCAACCCATGTACGAAAGACAAGACTGAGGCCATAAAGAAGTCTATGAGGAAGAAAGGTAAGAATGATACTACTATCAACAGTAAAGGGAAGAAAAATGCCCGATTGATATCGAGATACGCTAGGAACAAACCCAAGCCAAACGTTGACCAAAATCCAATAGTGTTGAGCGAGGACTCAGACTTCGATATCGAACGATTCCTTGCTGAGGAGTATCCCTATTCTCATGGCCTATGCTCTAAGGAACCCTATGAATATGTCTCTAACTTACCCCCGTGCCTCAAAAATGACCCAAACTACTCGGGAATCAAGCTGCACAAGGAAACCCCTGGTAACTTAAACAAACCATCGCCTGTGATGCCAAAGCCTGAGAAACCATCATGCATCCAATGTAATGCTTTTCTAGAGCGTTATTACACCGACGTTCCCTTGTTGCAATCAAAGATCAAATCGTTAGAGGAGAAAGTTACAGTGATGTCAAAAGAAAGAGATAGGCTTCAAGCCAACGAGAAGAAACAAAAAACCACCGGTTCAATTGTCTTCAGGAACGTCGAAGCAGCAACGGCCTTTGTCAATTCCAAGTTATCACGATCGAAGCCTTTTCTTATTGCTCAGGTATGAATTTCAATATTAATTTCGTTTTATGAGTTGGTTTGGATTGATATAAATGATTGGATTTGCTTTCAATAGCTGTGTACGTTTTGATTCAGAATGATTCTGTTGCTTTCATTTTACCAAAACAATTTCGTTATGAATCATGAGTGGGAAATTTGTTTGCTAAATTTTGAGACAGCTATGATTTAGTTAATGAGATTTTATTATTCTCAGTTTAGTATAAATGATTGATTTGTTTTTTATTTTGTTTGGATTTCTTTTTGAAACAATTCTGCATGGATAGTTGATTGAGGTTTGATTTCGGTTAAGTTTTGTTTGTTTCTAAACAATCATGTTGACTTCAATTTACCAGGAACGATTTTGTTTTGGATTGAATCAATATTTTTGTTTTGGATTATGATTGTATTCCACCTGCACACACGATTTGTTTGATAAATTCAGACATGGCTATGTTTTGATTTTGCATAACGATTGCATCGATCTTAAATCAGTTCAATTCGTTCTTGTTTGATTTTATTCGCAAACAATGCTATGTGCCTCAATTAGCACAGTCGCTTGCATAATGCGATGGATTCAAAGTTAGTTTGGATTTAATCAATATTGTTAATTTTGTTTTGATTCGACAACAATTTTGTAAAGTGCTGACTTGACATAAGCTATTGCATGAAAGATATGCTTGATCGGTTACAGTCTATTTTGGTTAAAATAGATTCAAACATGATTTCGTTTGCTCTCAAATTAGCATAGAAGTTTTGATTTGAATGATTTGTTTAGTTTCCAATTAGCAACTAAATATTTTTTTAATAGTTTGAATATAATTCTTTAAGTTTTGGATTGATTTTAAAATGATTCTGTGCTCAAATTAGACCACCTACAGAATCGCATGATTCTGTAGCTAGTTTGAGAATTCTGACTTTTGTTAATTTTACCAATAAAATATCACCTAAACTTGTCTATTCTTGTCCACTTTCAGGTGCATACGAATTTCAATGATCAATTGGCATGCTGTGGTAGTTTGAGAGATGTTTTTGTGATACAGTTTTGTTATAGGTTGTTAGCTTTAGTCAGACTTGGGAGATTTTCCCCATAGTTTTTGTAAACTATTTTGACAATTCCCACAAGGATGTTTTACCCTGTGGGAGGTCTTTAAATACTTGTTATTTTTTGTATTAAAGGATCATCATCATCACTGTTGGGAGAACCAGACTATTGATTTATAATATAGACTGGGATGAAATTTGATGTCATGTAACAGCTTTCACTTTCAATATTTCAAACTTTTATTTCAGGTTTTCCTCATATCAGTTTGCAATTAATTATTGACTACTTTAGCTATCACGATTCATTGCATGTTGATGTGATTTGATTTATATGTTGTCCATATCTGATCTCCCTTATTTAAAAATACAACAATTATTTTTCTTCAGTTTAATGAATTATAGGTTTACCTTTTTCGTTAAATGAATCCTTTTGTACACATCTTTGCACACGTATTTATCTGACTGCGACGATTTGTAAATTATAAGATTGCTGTCTTTTTTTATGTCTTGTTTGTTCTGTCATTTATATTTGAAGAGCACAACAACTTTCCGTTTACGAGAAGCTCGTGGAGAATCTGGTGCAGGTTTCCTCTCACCGAACAACTGAATCAACTATTGCATACAGGACAAGCCTGAAGCATTACTTCAAGTCGGTTTGCTATTTGTTATTTAATAGTTAATTTATTAGTGTTATTTAAGTAGTTTAGATAGATATATGTATAGTTTGGATTCATAGTTAGAATTATTATTTTAGTTGCTTAGCTTAGATATTTTTTATTCAATTTCTTTCTTATAAAATTATAAAAATAAAATAAAAAATAGTTTCGCTGTCTTAGGACAGTTTACAAATGATTTTTGCAGACTTTCATTTAAATCTGTAATTTGTAAATATTGTATATTTGTAATTGGATCTGATTCTGTTGATAATTGAACATTTAATTTTATAGAATCATTGCTATATAATTTAGGCAATAGACTGTATATATATATTTTAGATTTATTATTTAGTTTGTTTTAATTATTGTTTTCATTTAGATTATTTCCTTAGTGCAGTTTTCATTTGTTTTCCTAGAACTTAGATCACCCAACGGAGCCACTAAACCCGTCAGGGTGGGTCATCCCAAATGGCTTGGGTTATTTAGAAAACCCCGGACCAAATACACTCTTCCAGTTGGCGAGCATTCATTTTCGCTCGTCAACATAATGATTTGGAACTCTCCTTGTGCAAGAGCATCTTCAAAAATGATGGATCACCCGAGGGATTGTGCAACAACAAAGGGGATTCCTGAGCCTGGAGGTTGAGGATGGAAAGGAAGAGGAAACTTGATTAATGCATATGGAATGGTGTCTAAAATCATGAGGGTATATCATGAAAGAACAATGAGATGAATTCTTGTACGTGGAATATTTTGGATCACATAGCACAAGACAACCATAGAGATAAGCATTGAATTATGATTGCAAACTTAATTTTGAAAAAAAAAATACATTGTGGAGTTGGGAAATCCTTTAAGTGATATAATTTCTATTTGACAATAAATATAAAATGTATGTTTCTTGGTTGCTATTATAGGGGCCGTTTAAAAATGAAGTACACCAATAGATTCTTTATTACAAAGGAAAAAGGAAGGAAATACCATATACAAATAAAATAAAGAAGATCTCTAGAAGAGAAGAGAAGAGAAGAGAAAAGAAGATAAAATTCCAATGGACTTGTTTCCACTTAGAAGAAATAAAGTGGAGTTGAATATGCAATGTGGGAAACACTTTTGCAGTTGTTTGAAAAGTTTGAAGACTCCATTAACACAATTGGAGTTCCTAGAGCCACAACTTTGAGACTTCTTGTTGGACCTTGTGTTGGAAGCCCTAATAAAATAGGTGGTACAACCTGAGGGACTATGATGTAGAGAATGGGGTACACTAACTTAGGTTGTTCAGGTTGATGGGAATTAGATTTTGTTGCTTGGAATTTTTGTGCGAATCAACAAATTATAAAAGTGGTTGGATTCTTAAAGCCACATCTCTAATACTTCCTAGTCTATTGTACATTAGATACATGATAAAATAATGGTACACCCAGAGGGACTACTTGCAAAGAAGGTGGTACATTCCTTGGGATACGTAGAATGAGGGGAACAAGAGATTTTTAGTTGGAATTGTTTCAAAAATTATAAATTGTAAAATTATTATGTATGGTTTTGGGCTAGAGTGCCTA
>JASDQU010736965.1:369862-392102 GCA_032191745.1 Picea mariana | reverse complement strand
TAGATTGAGAACAATGGGCAATAGTCTATCCAAGTACCATTCCAACAATTATATCGAGAGAAGAATGGGAGAAACTTGAGAGAAGGGGAAGGAGTATGATTCGACTTTGTCTTGCAGATTCTGTGTTGCCGAATGTCTCAAGTGAAGATTCAATCAAGAAATTGTGGGACAAGTTAGGGAGCTTGTACAAGTTGAAATCACTGGTAAACAAGTTGTTGCTTAGAAAGAAATTGTATCTTCTGAGGATGAGTGAGGATAGTTCAGTGGCTAAGCATTTCAATGTGTTTTATGCCATAATAAGCTAGTTATCTTCTATGGATATTAAAATCATTGAGGAGGATAAATGTATTAGCCTGTTATGTTCTTTACCGGACTCTTGGGATATCTTAGTCGTGGCTATAGGGAGTAATTCAACCACATTAGCACTATAATACATGCTTGCATCTCTACTCTTATAAGAAATGAGAAGGAAGAACATGGAAGGATCGACCAAAGATGCATTAGTGATCAGAGGTCGACCTGTTGACAGAGATAAAGGAAAATTCTCCGGTAGAAAGTCTAAGTTGAAGAGTAAATCTAAATCATATGTTCAGTCGATGAGAATATGTTGTAAATGCGATAAAGTTGGAAATTACAAAAGGGACTAATAGTCGAAGGCAATAGAATTCAATACAGGATCCGATGAGAAGCAGTCGACTAAGATAACGTTGAATATAGATAAGGGAGGCGATGTGTACCTCGCATTGACGTATACACAGTCAAATCAAGATGTTTGGTGGATCGACTCAGGAGCATCCTATCATATGACACTGCATAGATAATGGCTCTACAAATATGAATGATATGAAGGAGGAGATGTGTTTTTGGGGGATGACTCGACAACTAAAATTTTCGTATGGGGAAAAGTCTGACATTGGAGAAAAATGACTTTGAGCTATGCACAACAAAGGTATGATCGAATATTTTCCTAAATGTAATTTAAAAGTCGACTTTTGTGAACATTTTATATATGGGGAAAAAATTCGAGTATGGTTCCCATCTAGAGAAATAAGGGAAAAGGGGGTTCTAGAATTGATTCATAGTGATGTATTTGGCCCTGTCATCGCACATATTGTAGGTTGGAAAAAGCCGGAACCAATCCAAAAAAGTGAGACAACTATGGGAGTAACTACCCACTCTCACCTTAGATAGATACTCCCCTTGATTTAGTGATGGTAAGCCACCACAAGGGGGGAATCCTGGTGACCCTAGGGGGGCTGCGATGGAAAGTGGTAGAATGACAAATGAAACCCCTATAGGTCAAGTTTGGAAGTGGAAAAAGGTTTGGAAACAAGTCTTATTGATGAGGGGAAGTTGCCAAAGTGTTGTGTACCTGCAAAATAATGTTAAACGTGCCCAAGACAAGACAACTAATCGAAATACAAGCCAAATATTTAATGGGACAAGCAAGTGAATCTTGTTGTCGTAATATTATAGTAGTAATATACACACACACACACACACACACACACAATGGAAAGAGTTGTTAACTACAAATGGAAAGTTGTAGAATGATTAATGAAACCCTTATAGGTCAAGTTTGGAAGTGGAAAAAGGTTTGGAAACAAGTCTTGTTGATGAGGGGAGGTTTCTAAAGTGTTGTGTACCTGCAAGATAATGTTGAACGTGCCCGAGACAAGACAATTGATCGAAATACAAGACAAATATTTAATGGGACAAGTAGGTGAAGCTTGTTGTCCTAATATTGCAACATTAAACAAATATATATATCAACAATGGAAAGAGTTGTTAAATACAAAATTAACCATCAAAAGAATCAAATATTTATTGGATGATCAAGTAMTAAACATGTAGTTAAGTTTCCAATACTTAAACACAAGCTTTGATGGTAAAATAGGGATGTTATTATGAAGTTATCAAAAGAGTATGTATTAGGGTATCCTTATGGTTGTAGAAAAAAATTTCTACATCAACAATATCTATCCACTAAAATCAACAAAGAATCCATCCAAAATATAGCCAATGACAAGTAGAATTTATATGGCATCTTGTAAGCAAATTTCAATGGTAGATTAGTGAGTAAAGGAAGAGTTTAAGAGTGTTTTATTGTAGCCCTAATGGTTGTAGCATTTAATTAAATATAACAAGAGAATAACAAGGCTAATCTAGACATCTTAGTGTCTTAAACAATCTTGTGGCACTAAGAAAAGATTCCAATTTGAACAAATGCAATATCTCCAAAAATCATGTATTTCAATGAAATGATTTTATTTCTCCAATGCAAGTAGAAGAGTGCTTAGTCTGTTGGGTTATGGAGTCTTGGATGTAAGAGTTGTACTTGCTACTTCTCTAGGGTTGTACACCCTTTTACTCCCTAGAGAAAGAAAATACAACAAGGTAAATCTAGAAGGGTGTAAGCCCTTTTACTCCTCCTAGCAACCTTGAAAAAATGACTTATCCAACAATTATGATAGGTTTGGTGGAGTGTGTATACCCTTTTACTCCTCCAATGGTTTGTATACAATAATAAGTTTGAAACAAGTAGAAATTACCAACAATGTTTAGAAAATTCCTTACCAATTCCAATAGAAAGCAAGAAAAACCCTTGTCTACCAAGAAATATCCGTCAACATGCAAGAAACAAGCATCGAAGAAGGTAGTGCACCACTTTAGCTCCACAATAGACAAGTATAAGAATCCATAAGATTTGCATAGGATAGAGATAGAACAAATGCCCAAAAAGGGCATAAATTTCATCCAAATATGTGATTCTCAAGTGAGAGAGTTGTGATAAAATGAAATGTCTTAGGTCTCCTTTTATAGGAGGCATTTAAAACTAGTTTGTCCACATATGATTAGGGTAAAACACAATTAGGGAGGCCAAACTTGTTAGGATTTGGTTCTAACACCTCTTCGTGGGTCATTAGTTAGTAGGATATGCTTTCTATGTAATAAAGGTCATAATTAATTAATAAGGCCTAATAAATAAAGGAGAATAAGTCAATGTAAGAAGACCTAATAGAAGCTTCCGCTTCTAGAAAGATCTTCCTCTAGAAGTTTCTTTAGAAGGTAGAATTAGTATAAATAAGAGTAGGAGGTATTGGATATTTTGTCTTGGAGATTATTGTAATAGATCTCTACTCTGTTGGAGGTTTCCCCCTCGAAGAGGCAAGTGAACATTGCTATCTCTAATAAAGGTGTTCCTTTTGGTGTTATTATGGTATTTTTCTAGCTATAATCTTGTTGTTCCATTACTGCTTGCTAAATATTTATGTTATGCATATTATTATTCATCTGGTATATTGCAAGTGGTATTAGAGCTCCTTCATGGGAAGAAATTGCGGGGTATTTTTTTTTTTAAGGGTAGAGAAGTAATGCGATGTCTTTAAGCTACAAATATATGTTGTTACACACATAAACCCATGGTTAGGGACTCATACATGCAGAAACTAAAATTTTTAATTAAGCGCATATTTTTTACCACCCTTTTAACCCATGTTGGTAACTCTTCGAGAGGTAGTGCATCATACAACACCTCTATACGGATCGACCTAGATATCATGAACCCCTTCATAGATAAACCAATCAATCGCTTGAGTATAGCACAGGGAAAACCTTTTTATGTAGAACCCTTGAATACCCTAACCCTTGGGACAGAAACATAAACAGAACAAACAAGATCTATTGTCAAGTAGCTGTGTCTCCTACATTTTGGTTGAAAAATTCCCACACATTTCTCCCTATTAAGCATTTGGCCAATTTGTCACTACAATATTATTCAGATCGGAGTATAACTTTCCAGGAGTTAAAAAACAATATGGGGATAGGATGCACCCTTATTTGAGACTTGTTCCATTGGATTCCTCTCTTCATCCTAATCACAGTGGTACCCTTCATTTTTAAGTCCTTTTTTTAGGCGGACCCAACCCTTTCTTGGAGGCCCTTATTTGAGACCTATCCCATTGGATTCTTCTTTTTGTCTTGATCAATCGAGAACCTATCAATTTTAAGCCCATATTTCCATCCCGACACCTCTGCTACTTAAGCCTCCATCATGCCTACCACCCACTCTCAGTCCCAAGAAACCTCAAAGGACAAGGTGCCCGACCTAGAACAACAAATGGCCTCCAGAAACACCACCTTACAAACTATCCTTGACAAGCAATCCCACTCTTTAGAGAAACTCCTAAAGAGCAATATTGTTGAGCCCAATCTCAAGAACCCTCATTCTTCCCATTATGAGTATACTCACTCATCTTGTTCCCTTTGGGATTCTCCACCCTCCTATAATAAGGTGCCCAAAGTTGACATGAATAAATTTGATGGTTCCAACCCCACCGGATGGGTTTCTCAAATGGAACAAAACTTCTCCCTTCATGATATTCAAGATGATGAGACCAAACTCCATGTAGGGGTTTTGTACTTGGATAAAGAACGTTTGCAGAGGTGGAAGTGGCATAAGAAATTTTATCTAGGACTACCCACTTGGAACATGTTCACTAAAGAAGTTTGTGCCCATTTTGATAAGGAATCACATTTTTTAGGCAAGCTCACTAAGCTGCGCCAAATTGGATCGGTCAAAGACCTCATCACGAAATTTGAACAGTTGGCCATCTGAACCGAGGGATTATTATATGAATTTTTCCTTGAATGTTTTATCAGTGGCTTAAAGGAATCCATCAGGGCTCATGTCAGCATGCATCATCCTACTACCCAATTGCAAGCATGCTAATTAGCACTAGATGCAAAGACCATTCTTCAGGATCCAACCCTGAAGGCTACATTCCCCAACCATCCTCACTCTAGGGCTATCCTATCTCTAACACAAACATTGAAGGTCCAAAAGGTATCTCCAATAGAAATGCCAGAGAGTGCAAGCAAGGAATTTGCTATTACTCTGATGAAAAGTATTCACTGGGACATAAATGTAGGGAATAAAAGTTCTTCCAGATTGATGCATCAATTCTCTCTTCCTATGAATACATACCATCATATGAGGCTCCTAACCAAGAGGATGCTCAACCAAGTGTTCATGTTGAAGATTATGTTGTGGAACCAGAGGAACTTGTCATATCTCTTCATGCCCTCTCGGGTATTTTGGCCCCACAGACATTGAAGATCAAGGGCCACATCAAACATAGGCCAATTGTGGTGTTGATTGATAGTGGTATCACCCATAATTTTATTCATTGCAGGCTTGTTGAAGAGACCGATTACTTTGTCTACCTTTTTCTAATTTCTAAATTTTCATCGCTAATGGTGGTACGATGAAGTGTGGGGGCCGTTGTGAGAATGTCAAACTCCAAATGGGTGATTATAATCTGAAAACCCACATGTTCTCTATTTCCATGGGGGGATGTGATATAATTTTGGGTGTTGAATGGCCTCACACTCTAGGACCAATCACAATGGATTATCAAGCGTTATATATGAGCTTCACCCAAGAGGCTCACACCTATACCCTTCGNCAATTGCATTCCATCCAGGTCACCAATTAGGCCTCTATGATAGTCCCTCCTAACCTGCAACTAATCTTGGATAACTACCCCAAGGTCTTTGAAATTCTAGTGGATTTACCTCCTTCCAAGGGTGAGCATGATCATAGCATCCCTCTCTTGTCGAGCAGTCAACCCCCCAATGTACATCCCTACAGGTATCCATTTGCTCAAAAAAATGAAATCGAAAATATCGTACATGAACTACTGGAGGCGGGGGTAATTCTCCCCAGTACTATCCCCTATTCTTCTCCTGTGGTGATGGTCTTAAAGAAAGAAGGTACTTGGCACATGTGTCCCGATTTTCATGCCTTGAATAAACTGGCCATCAAATATAAGTTTCCCATTCTTGTCATTCATGATCTGTTGGATGAAATCCAAGGTGCCTGTGTCTTCACCAAATTATACCTACACTCTAGTTATCTCCATATCGAGATGAAGGAGGAAGATATGAAGACTGCTTTCAAAAATCACGAAGGACATTATGAATTCTTGGTCATGCCTTTTATCCTTTGCAATGCCCCATCTACCTTCCAAAGTCTCATGAACAAAATATTGAAACCTTACCTTCAATAGTTTGTCTTGGTTTTCTTTGATGGCATCCTCATATACGTCCATAGTTGGGATAGCCACCTTCTGCACATGGACAAAGTTCTTCATTTGATGCAACACAACCAATTTTTCATCAAAAATACCAAATGTTCATTTGGAGATAGCAAAGTGGAATACTTGGGCCACAATGTGGGTCGATAAGGGGTAAAAGTGGACCCAAAAAAGATACAAGCTATGAAGGAGTGGCCACGACCCCTGACTTTAAAGAAGCTAAGGGGTTTTCTCTGTCTCAAAAGGCTATTACAGGAATTTTTTCCACCATTATGGAAAAATTGCTAAGCCCTTGACTGATCTTCTTAAGAATAATGAATTTCATTGGACACTTGTTGTTGAGCAAGCCTTCATAGAGTTAAAGAGGGCCATGTCCACTACTCATCTCCTAGTTTCTCCTGACTTCAACAAAACCTTTGTGGTGGAATCAAATGCTTCTAACACTGGTCTAGGTGTAGTGCTCATACAAGATGGTCAACTGTTATAGAAAGATTTGCCTCACCCTATGAAAACTTGCTCAGAGGGCCTTTTTCCATTTCCCTATGTAGACTTGAAGTCCCCTTTTGTAGTTCCTAGAGATAAAAATTGTATTTTTCCACATATACACACCCTAACAACTATACAACATGTGTATATGCAGGTTGCACCATTACAGCCCGTGTACATCGGGTTTTGTGCTCAAAATTAAAAAATGGTGTCGAGTTTCCATGTCACGTCACGAGATCCATGATCCTTGACATTCCATATACTTGAAATGTTTTGATTCTCCCCTTCAGTTCCATTTGAAGGATATAAATGGGCCATATCCAAGATATGGAAAAGAGGATAAGAATTCAACTTTGAGAGCAAAGTTACTCTCGAGAAATTATTCACTTCATATTGAGTCTGCATCCATTTGTCATTTTTAGTCTGAACACATTGTTTAGCCCCCAAGATCTTCCCTATTTGATGGAGAACCTCATTGTCTCTCTTATATGAGCTTGCCTTTGGTGGAGTATTGAAGTGGTGGGGCCCAGCTGGAAGGGACTTAGTTTCTCGGTTCTGAAGCTTCTCTCTTTCCATTTCATTTTCTTTCATTCATTCATTTCAAATTTATTTGCTAAAAATATTATATAGGTCAATAAAATCAATTTAAATTTCTGGTTTTTACATGTGGGGAATTTCTGTTGAAAAACAAGAATTTTCATAACTTTGGTTAAGTGTGTTGCAGCAAAATCAGCAAGCAATAGCTTGCTAGTTTTTCCAGGTTCTCGCCAGGTTAAGGGTGCATGATGCCCGATTTCATCCACAACACACTTTCTAGGGTCTCCTTTCAAAGTGGTAATTCTATCCCTTTCTTCTTTTCTATATGAATCAGTGTAAGCAAGCCCAAAGGAGTGTACCCAAGAGGCTTTCATTCTTTCTTTTCAGTTTTTTCTTTACAAGTTCTAGTTTAGTTTCATTTCCATATCTACTTCATAGTTTAGCTAGTTATTTGTGATATCTACATCAATGTTTAACAATTAAAATTATCTAGAGTAGACCTCACACCTAAATGCTATATTAGAGCCCGCAGAGGCATAGTGGATCTTTTTCTTTCGTCATTACTTTTCATGCAAACATTTATTTCTTAAGTATCTATCTTATATACATGCATGCAAACACTGATATTATGATGAATTAAATAAATTTTCAATTTCGCAAGTATTTTCAGTTCTTCACAGTTCACATGCAATAACCTCATAATTTAAGAACTTAACCTGCAATCTCATTGTTTAAGGGCTTCAACCTTCACAACGTTAATTTTCAGTTTTGACACTTTGAGCAAGCTACAAGCACTCAAACACACTTCAACACTTAGCTCATACGTTTAATAATTAATTTATTAGAATTAATAGGACACCATTACCAACCATCTTCGCCATTTAAAACGGGGTCGGAGGAAGGCAACATAAGGTGCTAGGCAGGGGACAGTCTCATGGCATGCGACATCCTTTCCGGGAGCACTCTGATCTTAGGACTGACCTGTGGAGATAGGGAGGGAATCGTTTCCTAACTTCTTGAGCACCCAACAATCACTTGGTAATTGGGACAGGAAAGTATTGGGTTGACACTTAGATAGGATTAAAATAAATCTCACTTAACCACCTAATTTAATCCTTGGTCTACAACATTGGAAAATTAGTTTCACACTTGTAAGCACACTGATCTCATTATCTTTATTTTACATGAAAGTCATTTTATGTGTTGTGGAATAATTATCTAAGTGGTTACATATATCAACTGGAACACTTTACTTTTCAATCTTTTCGTATTTATCATTGTTCTTGTGTTTGTGGTGTGATCCTTCAAGAAGTTTCACATCTACCAAGAGGAAATCGCTTGACTGGGTGTTGAGTGATTTTCATCTTTATTCCATTGATAAGCAGTCCAATAAAGTAAGATCTATTGTGAGCATGCTTGGCTTGATGTGTTGATGGTTATTTCATCTTGAGTATATTTATTTTCTGCACATGCAAGCAACTGGTTAATCATTTTTTGTATATCTTGTATTTAGTGTATCTAGTTTAGCCTTGTTGTAATCTTAGATATTATTTATTGTAATCATTGTATCTATCTATTGTAATCTTAGATATTCTTTCTATATTTTTGTGTCTAGTTGTATCTATATTGTTGTAACATTTGTAAACTTGTAACTATCTTGTAGCAAATCTCCCCTTAACTTAGTTGGCCCCTTTCCCAATATTAGGCACTAGTCTTAGTTGTCCTCGGAAAGGTTTGATTGTTCATACTTAATTGTTGCACATTGCATTTGTTTTTTAACATCATAAGTTGTTCATACTTAATAGCTACGCCCTCCATGGGCTCATAAGTCACAGGGATCATAGCAATGTCAATCACATCTCATCATCAATATTATTAAACATGTGCATAAACCCCTACTATCTCAGTTAAAAGCTCAAAGACATTATACAAGACTCCAATACAAGTTTGGAGAATGTGATAGGGCATCCTATTGGGCTAGTGTCCACCGGAAGAGGAAAGTTTTCGGAAGAGATCTCATCTGATCAATGAAAGTGGGTGATGTATATAAGGGATGTCCAGGCAAGTGGGTGTAATGAGAGAAGAGGGTTCAAAGCTTTACCTGTGTGTGCCTTTGTAGAAGGCGAGTGCACCTGTCACGGATGCAATTTTTTCCAAGCCCATTCATGCCTTTTATTATTTATTATTTATTGTTTTTATTTCTTCAAAAGGCTAAACAGGGGACACTTCCCTGGCGTGGTGACCATTGGTGACAATGTTACCCATAAGTACTTTCACATAAATGAGAAGGTTGTCTCGTGATGAGACCCCCTTTCCCCCAGCCTTGCAACAAAGGGTCACTACCCTAGCGTGGTAACCAGCTAGTGGCAATGTCATACTACTAGGTACCCATGGAGCTAATAGGATGGCGCATGATGATACCCCCTATCTTCTGACTAGGTCTTGTTTTATTATTTTTGTGGGTCCCTCTTATTTCTTGCTGAGAAGCCTTTTATTTCTTTCTCGGGGACCCTAGGGCGAAGCATATCGAGGTTTTATTATAAGGATTTTATATTTTTCCATATTTGTTTTACCTTCTGGGACTTTAGCCCCTTCTTCCCACTAGGTAAGGTGCAATCCTCAAATTATAGGTGTTGGCCCTTGGTTACAAAAGTAAGCAAAGAATAAGGAAGAAAAGGAAAAATGTGAACTTCACGGAAGACACAATGACTATTACTAGGTCAAAGTGAGCAAAAGATAAAAAAAGACGAAGCGAAGTCTGAGAAAGAAAGTTGTTGGACAAGGATATCAATGATGATAGATCAGCAAGGGATATGGATCGTGGACAACTCAGCAAGCAGAAAAACCCACCGTTGGATTCTTTGCAGCACCACGCGAGAAGGAAAGAAATACAGGCTGGCAAAATCCTGAAAATGCGGGTCAAGTTGACCTAGGGTCCTAGACACCTAGGGCTTTGGTATCTAGGGTTTTAGACACCTAGGGTTTTGGTATCTAGGGTTTTGAAACTTAGGTTTCGGCCTAAWGTTKTCGGTGAGCTATGGTAATGTATAAATAAKAKCCTAGATGAGGAAAGAGGGTTAAGTTYTAGTTCTAGMTTGGYTAYTGACATAAGTGATTATTGTGAGAGAAAGAAGTGCTAAGTGTAAAATCCTTCTGGTATTGTAAGATCTTCAGTTGGGTGCGAAGGTCAATTCCTGCAGCTCAATGCGTAGGAAGGGGAGAGAAGTAGAGGAGAAGAAAGAATATTTGCTAGCTAAGAGCACAGACAAGAACTGTATGATTCATCTTAATATAATATAAAGCACAGTTTTATGGACGTAGCCCTAGGGAGAGGGTGAACCACGTATATCTTGTGTTGTGTGTGGTTGATGTTGTGTTCCTTACTCTTTGATATATTGTTATTGTGCTACTCTGTTATATTTGTTAGATAGATGTGTGAAGTAGATTTAAGTTGGCACTTGATACATAAATGCAGTGTATTCTGGTAATAGATCCACTTGATATTCCCCTTGGTTGTAGATATATATGTCCTGCAACCCCCTCATAGCTGCTTCGGGTGAGACTGCATCTACTTCACAGGTGTTGCCAAAAAGGCCAGTAGCTAGGGCTTGTTGGTGCGCTCTTGAGGCTGAACCCTTGGTCTGCCCCTGTGCCAACAAATGGTTTCATTGTCGGGACCAAAATATTTGTGAGGGAATGTTAAGGTGGTTTCCATCAAAAACAGAGATTCAGATGTAGATAGAGGATCAAGAAAAATACTTTGTTGAATCCTAGAACAAGAACCCTAATCTTAGTACAGAGGATTGGTTGGAGAAATTTATCTTTAGTAATATACACGAGATTTTCTTTGGAGGAATTCATCAGGAGCTATAAGAGTGGTTAGCTAGGTTAGAAAATACCCAATTTGAGATCATATCTAGACCTCATGTAGTTTGGACATCGACACTAATCAAGAATTTCAAGAGAGTTGATAACACCATGTCACGAGTAGAAGATCACTGGTTTGACAACACCATTATAGGGTACATCACTGAGTTTGTTGTTGACAGAGTAGATTCATATAACCAAGTGGAGAGATATTTCTTCAAGGACCCAGAGGAATATTTTTACATTTTCTGAAGTTGAGGATCAATATGTTGTTGCATGAGAAGAACAGCTTGAAGATCTAGTAGATTGGTCGGATTTGGAAAAAGATAATGTTCAAAAATTTAGACAACGACAACGACACAGAGGCTAGACATACGTGCAATGAGAGAGCATTCAGAGAACTTCATAATGTGAAATTATTCAAGCATAACTACAGGGAGGAGGGTTTCTACAGTGGAGAAGAGGAATATCTGACGAATGTAGAACATTCAGAACCCACTGAAACAGAGGAGGGAAAGGTTGAAGAACCTCGCCGGGACGAGACAAAAACTTCATGAACTGTGTAGAATATTGAAGCAAGTGTTGTTAATCCCCCTGTTGTTTCATTAGAACTAAGCAATAAGAATAGTCATAGTCACTAGAGCCCTCAAAGTACTATTACTAGCAGTTCATCATATACTCAGACAGGAAATCTAAAAAACCTCGGAAGCTCTATGGTAGATGAGATGAGGCTCCCTATCTTTAGGGGACATGGATCTAAAGATCATGATCAACACTATTTCTTATGTGAATCCATATGGAATATTAAGAATGTCACCGATGAAGCTGTTAAAAGAGCCCAGTTTAGTACTACTCTAAGAGATCGCGCACTGAGCTGGTACATGAAGTTTGTCCAAGGACTTGCACAACCTAAGCCACTGAATGAGATAAAAAAATGCGTTGAATTTGGAGTTCAAGGAACCCAAATCAGAGTCATAATGTATTACAAAGCTTAAAGAGATCAAACGGAAGGTAGCTAAGCCTGTTTGGAAATTCGACCAGAGATTTAAGACCTTAACAGGTCGATTTTTGACTTTTTAGATCCCAGATGAGCAGAACAAAGAGTGGTTCATTGTTGCCTTGTTACCAGACATCAGAGTTCCTATGATGCAATAGAAGATTATTCTGTAGGCCAAGGCATTAGAGATCTCCATGAAGTTAGAATCATCCCCTATGGGATAATCCATCTCAGGTATGAGTTAGATCTTGAGTCATCTAACTAGTTTGTCTCTGCAGGTCGAAGATATGAAAAAAGACAAGGGAAAAGAGAAAAGAGAAGAAATATGGTGTTTCAGATGCAGATTAGAAGGCCGTGACAAAGAACATTGTCCCCTATTCCATGAATACTTCACCTCTGGAGCTCTGATCCCTTTGAAGCATATCACCTTACCCTGGTGCGAAGTATGCAAAAATAGACATCGCACTGGTGAATGCTACTACATGAAAAAGTATGTTCAAACACCCACAAATTTGTATTGCACGTTCTGTAAGTTCATAGGACATGATGATAGGGATTGTAGGTCTTATGATCTCATGCATAAAATATCAAGAGATATATACAAAATTCAAGGTGAAGTGCAACAAGAATGAAACACTACGCAGTACAAATTCCCTGGGAGAGGAAACTTCAACCCTCGCGGTGGATTCAGAGGACGAGGACAAGGAGGAGGTATGGGTCGAGGTCGAGGATAGATCATCTGTTATAAATGCACACAACCAAGACACCTCACAAGGGAATGTCAGAACCCTTACATGACTTGCAGATACTACAACTCGTTTGAGCATGTAATAGAAGATTGTCCTGTGCTGCTAGCTAAGCTTTAGGAGAGAAGAGGACCTCAAAATAATCTGCAAGTACAATTGATATATGTCGAACCTCACAGAGAAAACCCTAGAGTTTTTGTTATAAATAGACGAGGTGTTGCTACCGAAGAAGACATAATGGCCCAAGGTAAGACTACAGAAGACTCAGGAGTCTGGAAAGTTGCAGATAAGACCAAAAATTTTGATGCAAAGAAAGAAAGACAAATATTTGAGGAGGCAAGAAAAGATTTCAAAGGAGATCAAGGCTCTTTATAAAAGACACGGAAAAAAGTAAGGGAATATGGAATGCCACAGGAATTTAATCAGTTTTCTTTGCCAAGAGAAGGAAAAGAAGTAAGCAAGCTCACGAAATTTCTTTATACTTGTATTAAGTTGATTCAAGATGAGGGCGTTGTACAAGAACTACAAAATTTGATCAGATAGTATGAGCTAGGAAAGATAGACTCCTTACTCAATAGGACAGTACACCAAATCGCTAAAAAGAGAAGGACAAAACAAGGAGTTACATTTGAATGCTCAGATAGGCGAATATGATATAGATTATGTGGTCCTCAACTTAGGGTCGGAACTCATGTCATGACGAAGTAAACCTGGGAACTAATGGGAAAACCTAAGTTGATCTATTCCCCTATCAGGATTAGGATGGATAATTAGCAAGATTTAAGTCCCTTTGGTAGACTGGAAAATGTCCCTGTGGACATCGACGAAGTAAGAACGTTTGCATATTTTGAGGTAATTGAGATAGTTGATGATAGTTGTCCTTCCCCTGTGTTGTTAGGAATTGATTGGGCTTTTAATAATTCCACTATGGTTGATTTAAATAAAAGATGAATGATATTTGAAAGAGATGGCCTTAGGGTCATTGCACCCTTAGATCCAGATGAAGTTCAGAGATACACAGATCCCATCAGAGAAGAAGACCACACATATGAACTGGAAAACATATACAAATTAACAGCCAGACAGTAAGATTACATTAATCCTACGACCGATGGAAAGTTAAGATGACGAAGTGACATTGCATGTTCATCAGACTCAGAAGAATCACCGAAGAACTGGCAGAATAAGATGTATGAAGTATCTACAAGCTCGTTGGATCGACACAACAGTAAGTAACTTACCCACCTTTGATGGTCTAAATCCTTTAGAAACCTTCTTGTCAGACTATGAATAAACTGTACCATTGGAACAAATATTGTTGGAAATGGATGAGGCCCTGAAAGAAACCCTAACAAGATGATGGGGGACACACAAAAACAACATTATAGATTGGGTACAATGTTGTACCTTGATGACAACACGATTCTTAGCAAAAGTAGAAGGCTGTGAAGTTTGGTACATAGGTCGAAGCTGCCCGAAGGATCATATGCAAAGTTGTGAGGAAACCTGGGGCAACATCCCTCAAGAGCAGTGGGTTCACAAATTCATTAAAAAACTGGACACGATACCTATCAACTGGTACCTTCAAGCAGAGCTGCATCTCATCACTATAGATTGGGAAGGTATGACTCAGAATTTTGTAACCACCTTCATATTTGAAAGTCAATATCCTTCAGTAGATCAAGCATTGCAGATTGTAAGACAGAAATTATTTGAAGAGGCATCTAACCCCCCTTTGGAGAAAGAAGAGGAGGAATGGAATACGCCTCTACAGAAACTGCAAGGTTGTTATTACATCAATGTTGATGAAGATGATGATCCAAGAAAGGTGAACATCGCAGAAACATAAGGCCAAAGAGATGTGGAAGGACCAGGAATTGAGTTACCATTCATTGGACAACCGATCAAGATTAAGAAGGTCAATATTGGAACAAAACAAACACCAAAGCTTGCCAATGTTGCAGATTATTGGGATGTTGCCACTATTGACAATATTACAAAATTACTGCATGAATATCAGGACTTGTTTCCAACCAATTTCACTGATATGAAGGGCATTAAAGGGCCTATGGGAGAGACGAGGATCCCTTTGAAACTATATGCAAGACCAGTCAAACAAAGACCCTACAGACTAAACCCTAAATATAAGGAGAAAGTGAAAATTGAGCTCAATCGGATGTTGGAAGCAGAAACTATAGAACCTGTGGAGGAATTAGAATGGATTAGCCCTATGGTGGTGCAAGACAAGAAGACAGGAGAAATAAGGATATGTGTAGATATCATGAAGCTGAATGATGCTTGTTTGCATGATCCCTTTCCTACACCATTCACTGACGAAGTGTTAGATAATGTGGGAGGCTAGGAAGTATATTCTTTTACAAATGGATTTTCATGATACCATCAAATCTGGATTGCTAAGGAAGATCACCACAATACCACATTTGAAATAGAATGGGGATCCTACCAATATACAGTGATTCCATTTGGATTGAAGAATGCCCCAACCATATTTTCTAGGGTGGTAGTCAAAGCATTCAAGGAGTTTTTTGCATAAATTTCTAGAAGCATATTTTGATGATTAGACTGTTTTTAGTTGACTAAAAAATCATATTGAATGTCTAAGGCTAATGTTGGATAAATGTAGGCAGTGTCAAATTGCATTGAATCTAAAGAAGTGCATATTCTTCTCACCATTTGGAGTGCTTTTAGGTCATATCGTATGCAAGCAGGGATTTCTAGTAGACCCATCTAGTTATGTCAATTCAAATGAAGAAAGAAATGAAGATGGAGCCTGTAATTTTATCCAGAGGATCCAGTAGGTACACCAAGAAGTCTGGGAATAGTTGGAGACAATTCAAGCACAGTATAAAGCTCGGCATGACAAACAAAGGGTTGATCATCAGTTCCATCTTGGAGACCAAGTATGGATTCACATCAGAAAGGAAAGATTGAAGCGTGAAGGCAAGAAACTCAAGCCCATTCGTTATGGACCCTTCATTATTTTGGAGAAAAGTGGTACCAATTCTTTTCGTCTATATCTTCCACCTTATATGAATATCTACTCAGTTGTAAATGTAGAGAAATTGAAACTTTTTTAGCCTCCCATGATCATGGATCATGATGAGGAAGATTCAATACCTTTAGTTGACGAGTTTTCTCAGGAGTACTTGAATGAGTTAAAGGAAGATATTATCCTAGACAGAGGGACGAGGACATCATGCAGGGGTGATGTTGATTATCTTTGAGTGGGCTTAAAGGGCACACATCCAAGCAAAGCAAAGTGGATTGAGAAGGAAAAGGTGAGGGAATTGTTCCTTCACTTATCTATTGATTGATAAAATCTTTTGGTGGTCCAAAAATATCTCAGTGGGAAGGCGTGATCCAAAAATGAAACAGAGAAGACTAAGGATAGCTCAGAACTCGCAGAAGAAACTCAGGAAGATTAGAATGGCCTTAGTAGACAGAGAAAGGGAAAAAATTCAAGTCCTCAAAACTCAGTGAATGTGGCATCATTGTGAAGAGACTGTCACAATACTTCCAACTGTGTAAACAACTCGTCAAACAAAGTTATGGATCAAAATATATTTGCGGTCAAAGTTTGGCCAACCTAGCCTACTCAGTAGGGGATGAGTCAACATCCATACTATTGACGTCATCATCAACAAAAATGACAAAATCATTCATACAGTGTACATGTCATACACAAGAGGCGATGCATATCATGATGACGTCAACATGGTGATGTCGTAGCACTAGAGACTGCCACACGTCACTCATTTTTTTCTTTTTTGGGTTGATCCATGGACCAATGAAAAAGTGCCATGTGGAAGTCCATACAGCCACGTGGTAGAGCATACGGTGACGTGGAAGGATGATGTGGGAGCTAATGTGGTAGGATGACATGGCAGGTGATTGTATAGGTGGTTGGCATGGCCCAATGGTTGGTTTCCATGTGGACCAGTCATGGGTTTCCATGTGGCAGTGGGAAAATGTCAAATGAGGGCCCGAGAACCGAATTTCAAAAAATAAAAATGGCGGGTCTTCCAAATCTGGTAGAACCCCACCAGATATGGCGACCCAATAGACATATCTAAAGTACCTCTAAAGGTTGGTGGAACCACCATATATATATATATGCATATAAGTTATAACAAACACCCAAAAGGGGAGGTCTACGTGCTCGACCCTGTGACCTCTCGCATTGCATAAGTCTTATCTCTACCACTGTTGGGACAAACAACCCCATTGTTAATACCTCCCATGATTCTTCTTTAAATTTGAAATCTGCCAATGCACGGGGGGTAGGCGCATGACGATACAACTGGGCACAGTTTTCGAGGAATTGTTTTGGAATTAATTGTGGGTTGCAGGGCATAGAAACTGAGACAAAATTTATCTTGGGCTTGGGAGTGCCAGAGTCAGATTGAGGCATGGAGACAATAATTTTTGGGTAATTTGATTCCATGAATCCAATGGTGTTGTCTTTTTTCTGATCCAAGCAAAGCTTCTACAAATTAATTCCATAATGAGGTATACTTATCTATTTTGCTAAATTCTTTTGTTGAGTTAATAAAAATTCCTACCCATTTGAGAGTAGGACCTGGAGACATAGTCCACCAAGGAAGAACTCCATTATCAAGTTTTTTTGTTCATATTTGATGCTTACGTCTCTTTATTATTGAGCTTTTCCTTCTTTAATTTTGCACTTTAATTTATGTTCATTTAATACAATTCTTTATAAGTCACTTCAATGAGAAAATACTAGATCACGCAAGGACATCACTCCCAACATTTCAACTCAAATAATTCCATAGGAGTACCATCTGGAGAGCCATATCAAGTCAAATCAATTAAGTCCATATGATTCCGACATGAGACCATCTCAATTCATCTCAACTTAGTCTAGAGGAGCACAAGAAGAGACCACACACATTATCTCAACTCAGTCTAGAGGAGTATGATACACCCATCACATCGGGGTTATCATATATCATCTCAACTCAGTCAAGAGGAGAATGACCTGGAGAATGCCTCATTAAGATACAATCATCAACACTCCCTCTCAGTCAGGGAGTCATTCTCCACCAGGCCAAGTCTCTCACATAAGTACTCAAACTTCCTCCTGGCAAGTGGTTTGGTGAAGACATCTGGAACCTTCTCGTGTGTAGAAAGTTACTCCACATGTATTTCTTTCCTCTGCACCATGTCTCTGATGTAATGGTACTTGATCTCGATGTGTTTCAATTTATCGTGAAACACAAGATTTTTTGAGATCTTCACACAACTCTGGTTATCGCAACAGATAATAGTTGAATCCATCTCATGTCCAAATAATTGTGCAAGGAGCTTGCGAAGCAACACTTCTTCACATACTGCCACACATAATGCAATGTACTCTTATTATGTAGTACTCAAGGCCACATAAGTCTATTTCCTACTACACCATGAAACCATGGAAGATCCCAAAGTAAAACAACAACTGAAGGTGCTCTTTTGGTATGTTATCACACAAACTTGTCAGAGTCTTGTGGGTTGGTAGTCTTTACATAAGTCTGTAGTTTTCCACGTCCTTTCTCCTTTTCGCCAACCAAATATTAAGTTTTCCCCTTTCGGCTTGTATATTCTTCTTCTGTTTTCCTCCATTCATTTGGTCGACATATTTTTCCTTGTTATATTATCTGAAAAGTATCGGTCCCAAGCTTTTTTGTTTTCTCTAAGGTTGATCACTGTCCTATTTTCCTTTGTCACCAGTCCTTTGACTTTCCTGATCCCTCATCCATTCATCCAAGTATGTGTTTCTACAGGCCACAACCATAAGCATAAGCACAACACTTAGAGGGGTCTAACATGGACTTGAATCAAGCAAGCGAGCATGTTTAGTTTTCAGTGTCGAAGAAAAGTCATGGGAATCGGGAATTTGAAACATTGCTCAAGTTGTTCGTGAAAAAGATGAACTCTCGAAATCTGAACTTAGTAGGAGTCATCTGATTCAAAGGGATGTGTGGCACCTGATCCAAGAAGTCACGATTTTGTGACTCATATGTTTAGCATGGAGCACGATGCTAGGGTGTAAAATCCGCAAGTTCTAAAGTGTGAAGAAGATCAGGGTCATCCAAGCTAGCAGTGCACGTGGTAGTAGATAAGTGAATTCATGTTTTCTCGAATCAGAGTTTCATTGGGAGCGATGCATAATTTTCACATAGCACAAACTCGTGAAACACAAAGTCCCGAAACACTCAGAAGTTGGACCCAAGGTCACAACCCACTGTCATATGAAAAGTAGGTCCATAAAGAAGGGTAAGCGCCTAATTGATCAGCAGGCAATTGAGGTTTTTCAAGGAGATGATCCTGGCCATCAATTTCAAAGCAAGTTTGATCGTCGATCTAGATGGGTCATTTCAGAGGATCGAGCATCGAGATATTTGGAATCAAGTGGAGAAAAGACTCCTGAAATGCAAAATCCTGAAATTTCACATATGAGCCTTGGGTCATGGCCTGAGGTTGCAGGTAGCGATGGAGAGGAGTTGAGCCAAGGCCAAAAGCATCTGTATTGTTCACAAAAGAATATATTCCTGGCCTTAAGGCATTTTGATTGACTAGACGAAGTTGTGGGCATCGTTTGGGACATTCATGGGTGTCAGGCCTCATCCTGATCCCAATGAAAGTCGTTAATGGAAATAGGGAAGGTGGTTGAAACCTTGTTTCACCACATAAATGGAAAGCATAGAAGAACTGGCCATAGAGGCGGACTATCAGCCCAAAGTTACCTTGTCAATGGATTTTACTGCAAATCCCATACCAATTTGATATTGCATCTGACAAAAGAATGCAAGTGCAGACTAATAGAAGAAGATGCAGACATCGAGCCTTTAATGCAATGACCAGAGCATGCTCCTAGTGGGAGCGAGTTGTTCGAAGTATAAATAGTTAGTTTTGATATTTTGTTATGGTCGATGGTTGAGCTACGCTCCCGTATTATAAAGTTTTAATGAAGCCTCTTGTTCTCTGGCTATGTATTGTTACTTGAGACTTCTTGTTTAATGAAAATCATCTTTCTCCTTTGTCTATTTTGCCTCTAATACTGAAAGACTCGAGCATGGATGATCCAGTCGAGTTGTTGTAACTATATTGTGATGTATGTTTGATCTCAGTCTGGTTATAATTTATTTCAGTTTTCCTAAAACTCAGAATCAAAGAGGATCTTGTTTCCTAAGTTTTTCCTCCTTAGGCTGCTGGAAGACCGGATATCCATAGCAGACCTCTATATTTTCTCCTCAAATTATACATCCTACTCACCCTTACTACAAATTACTGATAGAAGTTATATCAAGACCTCATGTACCTGTGCATACTAGCCTCATTTTCCGAGTTAAAAAGATATTATCCTAAGTCTGTGTCCATTAGACTCCCCTTAAATTTATTCATTGTGACATAAAATTGATGGGTATTGGGCTTACCTCCCTTGCAATCAGGAGGTGAATTCTAGTGCTAACATTTCTGGCACTACTTCCGGGGATGAATTGAAGATTTTCCCTGGGATAGAATGACAACAAGCTTCTGATTCTGAAGATGCATCAGATATCAGAACCATTGAAGATTGCAACCTGCACCTGGTGACTCCATTGATGCGAATCCAATGTTTCATTTGTGGCTTCCAAAAGAAGACACACAAGGTCTACTCCACAACTGCCTTTAGTGACACCTGAAGCTGACCCAGAAAAAATTATCAGAAGATAAAAGACCCTTCAGGAGGGTACTTCTACTACTGAACCAGGTGATTCTGGTAATTTTCATTATTCTTCTTTGACAACCCTAGTAGTTGTTTCTCATTTTCTTATTACACCATCTGTTGGAGCTTCTAGAAGTTTAAATTTTGAGAGTTTTCTTGTTGATTTCCCCTCTCCCTGTTTCACTACTCCTCCTCCTGTTAAATTTTATTCTCTTACAGAGAGTGAAACCTTTGTTCCCTCAAGCCCTATATCTTTTTCCTCAAATCCTTTACTGCCTTGTTTTCCTCTTGGAGGCTCAATTCTAGCCTCCTTTGTTCACATTACATCCCCTCCTGGTTCTCCTCCATCCATCATCCCTATGGCAGGTGCTAATCCCCCTACGAATAGAATGGATGCCATAGTGGCTGCAAGATATTCCCCTCTGATCTTACCACAACCAATGAATTCTCTCCCTACTAGAGATTACCTAAAATACATGCCCAAATTCACGGGAGAAGAAGACATAACTATTGAAGAACACCTGGATGCCTTCTAAAATTATGCAGACAATCTAAACATTGAAAATGAGGATGTATGGATGAGAGTCTTTGTCTAGAGTCTTGATGGTGAGGCTAGGAAATGGTTTAGAGGGTTGACCCCTCGATCCATTGCTCGGTTTGAGGCTTTAGACGACGTTTTCTTGAGACAATGGGGGGATAAAAAAGACTTTATGTATTATATCACGGAGTTTGGGTCCCTAAAGAGAAAAGAGGGAGAATCTGTTTCTGATTTCTCCAAAAGATTCAAAAAAATGGAAAATAAGATCCCTACTGAGACAAAGCCTACAAATGACTCTAAAAAAATGATAGCCAATGCACGCACACCTCACAACCCGCAGGTCGGAAGGTCCACATCGACACAGGATATTTCCTTTTCCACGGCCCAAAGAACTCTAATGCTCTTCTATTTCCCTATCAGGAAATATGCACCCACAACAAAACTCTCTTGGGATCCCCTTTTGCACTTGGGAGATCGAACTTCACGCTTTCGTGAATCCTATGGTCGAGCGTTGGTTCCACAAATATCTGAAACCCGATACAAGTCTACGCTGACCTTTTCCTTTCCTTATCAGGGTTTTCTTTATCATGATTTCGGTGATCGTGAGGTCGAGTAACTTGCTTCCCTGACTCCCGAATCCCGATTACCCAAAACTCTGATTCACACTACACGAGCTTTGACTATTAAACGGTCCCTTCAATCCATCGACATTTCAGATTTCACAATACCGAAAATCATGGACTTCAGGTCCACGAGATCCCCGATATTCTGAATCCTGATTCTCCGATGTGACGTCAGCCAGACCCACAACGGAACTTTTCGCCTTTTCGCGATTCTTAGTGCCCAGATCTCTGAAATGGATGATCACATGAAACGCGTCCTCCCACAACTGGATGACTCAGATCAAACCTTGCTAATTCAGGGGTTCCGACGTCGAGTGAACAAATTCATGTCCTCGACATCCCCGATATCCCGAATGCTGATATCCCGATTTCGGCTCTCGTCAGGACTTTTGTACCCACTTCTCTACGCTAAGGGGGTTAAACCATATGAAACTCCCTGTCGATCAAACGACTGGTGGGTATTTTGATCAGATCTGACGATGCAGATCGTTTCCTCTTGTGCGCTTGCTCTGATGCTCCCTAGATGTGAAATCTCAATGATCTAGATCTCTTCAGGATCTGCTCGGATGACTACTGTGCCTCCTCTTGAGATTTGGTGCTTTCTTCCTGCACTTGGAAG
>JASDQU010736965.1:336565-367713 GCA_032191745.1 Picea mariana | reverse complement strand
AACTATATTGCTAGAACTTGACGAGGAAGGAAAATTCATATTGGAGCCTGAAGCCATCACTGACACAAGAATTCACCAGCTGAGGAATAGATCCATTTCAAAGTATCTCATTAAATGGAGGAAACTACCGGCTGGATATTCCACTTGGGAAGATGAGTCTTTTATACATAAGCATCCAAATTTACTCAAGTGTTGTGGACAACACTTGTCTCAAGGGGAGGGGTATGTTAAGCCGTAATATTGGCTCATTACCCCTTAATTGGGGAATATTACATTAGTAATGTTATTTTATTTATGTCATCTTTATTCCATTAGTCGTAATTATACCTCCTAGTCTCCTATATATACCAAGGAGACATTTTCATTTGGAATCATCTTGTACTTGAAGATTTATGTGGGGTAAAAGGAGGTTTCCCCCTTGAAGAGGCTTATTATATGAAATTATCTCTTTTTCAAGGAATTGAGTACTTATTATGACGTTTTTCTATGTTATATTGATATTTGGTTCTTAACAAAGCTTCATTTACAACCAAATCTGTGGGATCCATATCTTTTATGTAAAGCCTCCTAAAAGTACCAATATCGCGCTCAAGGACAAAGTTAATTTCTAAATTTTTTTTTTTAGTTGTTTGAATAATATTCCATGTCCCATAAGACTAGTTACACTCATTTATGGATTAAGGACCTTATTTTGATCCCCTAATCATGGTCAGGGCCCAAAGACCCATCCTGGCTACACAAAAAGTTCTAATGGAAACCCTTTCTCATTCATATGAAAAATATCCCCTTTAAAGGGATGATGTTGTATTTAAAGGACTTGATCATACTTTATGGATTAAACACCCTATTTTCATCACCTAATCATGGTCAAGGCCCCAACATAAATCCCTACTAGAAAAAAATCCTAATGGAAACTTCATCCAACCCGTATGCAAAAGATCCCCTTTAAATGTCTCATGTTGTAGTTCATGGCTTTAATCATGGCCTATTAATGCAATAATATTTTTTCAAGGCCAAATTCCTTGGATTTATCCTCCAACCATGGTTAAATCCTTCATAGCCACATTTGATACACAAAATATTATAACAATACCCATATCTCACTCAAAGGTTCATGATTCCCTATAGACAACATGTTATGTGGTTTAGGGCATTGATTATGTCCCTTAATTGCTAAAGGATTCATAAATGAACCAAGGGCCTTATTTTCCTCACTTGACCATGGCTAATTACTTAATTCACATGTCCCTAGTGCAAAATATTTCATAATGGTACACATATTCAACTTGGAGGCCAAGTATTTCCTCTAAAGGGATTATGTTGAAGGTGATGTTCATGGATATTGAGCCTTACAAATACATTTATGGAATAAGGCCCTTATTGTCCTCCCTCCCTTTGTTATGGTAAAGTCCTTGAGACCCATTCCTACTATGAAAAAACTCATTATTATACCCATATCCTACTTATACGACAAAGATTCACTTTAAAGGAACTATGTTATAGTTTGAGGCCTTGATCATGGCCTATTAGAGAAAGAATATTATCTTAGGTCCTAATTCCCTCAACTTCTAACCCAACCATGGTCAAGGCTCTAGTACCCATCCCTAATGCAAAAAACCTTCTAATGGCATCCACATACCACTGTAATGATAATGATATCTTATATAGGGCATGTTTTGTGGTTTGTAGCTTTGTCCATGGCCCTTGTAGGTCCCCAAGAGATTCATTTAGAGACTAAGGGATTTATTGTCCTCTCATGCACATTATCAATGCATTGAGACCTATCCCCATAATCCAAGGAATTATAGGAGAAACCATGTTCCACACACACACACACACACACACACACACACACACACATATATATTCAAATAAATATTGTTCGGCACACTTTCGAAGACCATAATACACCCACAATGGATTTTCTATATAAACAACAAAAGTGGTCATCGCAAGTGCGACAACAACTTAAATTGCTGCGATGAATTTGCTATATAAACAAAACAAGTTTTCATTGCACGTGCGACAACAACTGAAATTGTTGTGATGCATTTGCTATATAAACAACGAAAGTTGTCATCGCAAAGGTCATCGCTATTGTGATGAGAACTTAAATTGCTGCAACACATTTGCTATATAAACAAAAAAAGTGTCATCGCAATGGTCGTCGCAAGTGAGACGACAACTTAAATTGCTGTGACGTAGTTGGTACATAAACAAAAATAAGTTGTCGTTGGAAGTGCGATGACAACTTAAATTGCTGTGATGCATTTGTTATATAAGCAACGAAATTTGTTGTCGCAATTATGACGAAATGTTGGTTTCACTTAGTTTTCCTAAATTGTCGTATTGGCGATGATATTTCTTTTTTTGTCGCAATTTTGAGAAGTTCCATAGGGTCGTCACTCTTGTGATGATAATTCAAGTTCATCGCAGTTTCCATGTGACATAAAACAACGTTTCAGAGACTCAATATTCATCACAATATCCACGACATAATGTCGGAAGAGCGTCGAAATAGCCGTCGCAAAATGAGCCAAATTTGTTAGTGTGTTAATAAACTATAACTTTTGTAGTCCACCAATGACTTGTCAAAAAACACCTTGCATTGGGTCTACCTTTAGACGTCCTATTAGGATGTAAGAAAAAGATGATTAAGTGGTTGTATTTTTGGATTTTCAATGGAGCTAATGTAAATGTATTACTTAATTCAACATTATTTTTAAAAAATGGTTGGTTGCATGTTACAATCATTACATAAAATATGGGTACTAAGCTCCCTATAACTTCTACACATGGACTTTTGTTTATTTTATTTATCAAGTTTTATTAATATTTTTTAATTTTTTATATATTAATAATTAACCTTATACATTATAAGATTTGCACACTAGGGATTGTATTAGGGCCTAAAATGGACCACATGTGAAAAATAATGTCTTTGCCCTTAAATTTGGTGCTTTATGGATTATTCATTATGCATAGGGCCCTATAATATCAAATAGGCTCACAAAGGGAATATGGAAAACATCAATTATTTAATGATCTCTTAGCATTAATTATGGAGGACAAGCGATAATTATATATTATTTATTTAATAAGACATATGTATTAATAAAATGATTTTGATTACATGATTACAAAAAATATGAGAATTAATATTAGTAATTGTAGAATTTACATAGAACACTTGTCAGACAATTAGATTAGGTTGATGGATAGTTGGTATGGATTGTTGGTTTTCATTGACGTCAACCATTGAAGAGTGATATTGTAGATTTATGTCAACCCTTAGTGATTGATGTCAACCCTTGGAGATATTCCGGTAGCACAAAGGTTTGAGTAATGGACCCAAGGTTGTTTCATGTATAATGGTATGATTTTAGTATATTTGAAGTTAAGAATATTCTATATAGATAGTGCATGTCATTCCATTTTCATTGGTATGTGTAATGTCACATAAATCCTCACGGTTAGAGATTTATGGCCATGAGAAGTCGGAGACCACAGGTTTGGGTAATGAACCCAAGTTTGTTTGATGGATAATGGTATGAGTTTTGATATATTTGTAGGAAATACTATTCTAGATGGAGATTACATGTCATTCCATTTCCAGTGGTATGTAGAATGTCACATAACTCCTCACGGTTAGAGAGTTATGGCCATGTGAAGTTGGAGAACCCTCATGAGTCATCTAGAAGCCCCAAAAGGTCAAAGTAGTCAAAGTGGGTTAAGAGATTTTAAAAGGTAAATAATAAAGTGAAGTGATGAGTGTACTATAAATCAAAGTGAATACAAAAGAAATTATTTAAATAGTAAATTTAATGGAGAATTTAGAAGTGGGATAACCTTAAAATAAGGAAAGTGGCTTAAGATGGTTAAAAGGTAGCCCCTTCAGGATGTTACATGAAAGTATAAATAAGAGACAAGACTCTCTAATTTTAATCACACTTGAGCATATTGAATATCTATAGGTGACTGAGGTAACCAAAGGATATCTAAGGTGAATTTCATAGGGAAGGTGAAGTAAAGAAGGCCGAAATTCAAGGGAGGATAAATTCTTTTGATGATGCTTTCTAAGGTATGTTATTTACAGGTCATCTCACCATTTCCACAATAAATTTTTTTATAGAATGATTCAGATCATGAAATTGAGAGGCCTTTTGAGGAAACATATCCAATTAGTTATGGTACAAATTTCCGCTTTTGGGTCATTGTATTTTTGGAGTTACACTCCGTCGAAAATAGGGTTTGTGGCTAGTCCTGAAACTAGTCTAAAACAAGTGTTTCAGGTAAAAACGTCATAACTTATTCATAAAAGATCCAAATTTAGTAAGAACAAATGCATTAGTTATAGCACATTCTATAGTATTATGTGTACAATATTCAGATCCATTCAAAAAATATTTCATGCGAGGCACACTCTACAAGTTTGTTCTCTAGAATAATCCAGAATTCAACAAGGTATGTCATTTTTGCTATAACTATTTTTATAAGAGGTTCCAAGTAGTGAAACCTGGAGGAATTGGATAAAATACACTAAATAACATTGTGTACTATTTTCAGATCTTTATTCATTACAAGTACATAGTTATGATTATTTCAAGTTAGGGTTGTTGACTAATCCAAAACTAGTCATGTGAGACTAAAGTAAAGTTTGATGAAAATGCTAGTCTCTTGTTGTTAAATTTAAGGAAGGTTTGCAGGTATGTGATCATATACACTAGGTCTATTACAAATTTACAAATCAGATTTGGATGATGAAATTGATGAGGGATTTTGGTTGGTGTTGGGTGAGACTTCATCTTCTTCGCAGGTGTTGTCGAAAGCGCTAATAGTTAGGGTTTTGTTGGTGCGTTGTTGAAGCGTTGAACCCTGGGTGGGTCTGCCCCTGTGTGACAACAAATGGTTTCGTTGCCAGGGCCTTAAACTGTGATTGCTGGGAACTGAAGAAAAGAAAAAAGATATGTTCATGGATTTTCTACTTTAGTGGGTAGTATTCTACTTGATTGTGAAGATATGTGCTAAGAAAGAAGTCCGATTTGAAGAAAAAAGGTAAGATCTTAAAGCTTTGTGCTTTGAGAAAGGTAAGATAATTGAAAAAATTTGTTTCGAAAGAATGAATCTAGGTATGTTTGATAGACTTTTTCCTTGTCTGAAAACAAGGGCACAATTAGAAGAAAGATGATTTGATATGAGTAGATTTGATAAAAGTAATGAAAGATATGCCATTCCTATGCATAGAAAGAATGTTTGGACTAACAAATGGATGTCGGATCCTAGAAATATTTTTTGCAGGTTAGTTACTGTGACCCCAGTGTGCAGTACAAGAAAGGTTGGGGATCATTTAAGAGAAAGAGAGGATTAACTCTTTGTTATAGTTGCAGAAGACTGGGCCATCTTGCTAAGGAATGCCTTGGTAGAGGTCCTAGTTGTCTATGCTGTAAATCTATGGACCATGAAGTTTTGGATTTCCCTAGAATGATTGCTAAAGTTGAAAAGATGAATATGAGACAAGAAAACCATGAGACAATCCAGGAAACTAAGGATATGATAAAACCCCAAAAAGAATCAGAGACTGTATTATTACGGATGAAAGAAACCCTGAATGATCACAAAGACATCAACTTATCAGAGATCTTAAAAGAGAAGGAGTGTATAGAAAAAAGAATAGAAGAATTCAACATAGATTGTGTTCTAGATGAGGAAACATAGGTGAATATTATGACAGCAAGAACTTGGGAAATTTTGGGAAAGCCTGCTATGGTTCCTTCATTGGGAGGAATAGGATTCTTTAGAGGGAAGATGATAACCCTATGTGGAAGACTTACCGAGATACCTATGAGTGCACATGGAACTTTGACAAAGGAAAAAATTGAGGTCATTAAGTTTGTTGAGAACACCGCCCCATTTTCTATTTTGCTGGGAAATACCTGGATTGAGAAAGATCAGATACGAAGGAAACAAGAAGAGGAAGATCTAGAACAAAAAAGAAAGAACTAAGAAATTTCATGGCTAGGAGAATAACGCACTTAATAGAAGGAAAAAAGGACAAATCGAAGCTACTGAGGACCCGAGATGTGGATGTCAAAGTTGAAAGAACATAGGAAGACATGAAACACCTTCCTGTACAACAGAGTAGAGAACCTACTCTAGAAAGAGAAGAAGTATTACCCTTGAACGACTTGTAGTAGTGTGAAGTTACTATGCTAAGAGAAGATAAGAACAATAATGGAAAGAGGAACCCAGTGACTCAAATCACAGGGAAGAAAGCTAGAAAAATAAGCAAGAAGAAAGCATGGTTAGAAAAATTGTGGAAAGTCTTGGAGTGGACTTCGTAGAAGGAAGGTTTATAGAACTTGAACTTCGTCGGGATATCAGAACAACAAAGATTGACACTTCACCACAATGAAGAAATATGACCGTTGGAGGCATCCCGACCATTAGGATGATGCTCCATAATGGATCAAACCATAATTATGGCCAGAAAGATCGGCATTAGACCGTTGGGACCACGCCATAACAGATGGAAATGCATTGATTGAGGTGTTCCTACCTATTGGAGGAATTAGTTACGATGTTAGATATTTATCCCGTCGAGCATTGCAACGAGAACACTTTTACAAATAGTGATTACTCGAGCCACATAGAACTAGTTTCTTTCACGCAGTGCCTATTGAGACCTCGCCACCCATTCTATTAAATTGAGTATTTGATCACCGACCTGACCTCGAGTCTGCATGTCGATTGACTTCAACGCAATATAGAAATTCATCGAAGAGATCCTCATAGACCTCATGGCTGAGAAGGTCAAGTCTACTGAAGTCCAAGCCTCATCAACGAGAGGAGTGCAAGCATCCCCATCAACTACTCATGGACCTGGACCATCCCAAAATGTGACAAAGAAACGAACAAAGCATCACGATGACTTGGTGAATGCGAATCTCATCCCATCTATCCTGCCTGACTATATCCCGCCTCTAGCTGGTGAAATGATCCAGATTTTATGAGCAGAACAAAATGAATACAGATTATTAAAAGGTGCTTAACAAAAAATAAAAGAGATACAGTAAAACTGGTTTTCTATTCAATAATGAAATAAGTTGAAACTGTAAAATGCAGCGGAAACAAGCTTGTTGGAATGGTGGCGGGTTATCTCTGAGAAGAGATGTGACGGCAGCATGCATTCGCTAGAAGAAGGTTACAATGAGGCTCTAAAGGCCCTTTTACAATAATAAGGAATGCCCAAAACCATAGACATCCAAAAACCTAACCATAGGAGATGAAGCGCCAAAAGTCATGTGGGCCCCGTTTGGGTAAGTTAGTACATCAACTTCCCACGGTCGTAACTTTTGCATACGATATCCGTTTTAGGTGTGTGATAGCCCGTTGGAAAGGCATCATAGAGGAGATTAAATTTGGGGGCTCAATAATTCCTTTAGTTATCATTGAGGAGATCGATCCCAAAAAACCTTCATTTAGGCCCTCAAAATGGCCCCGAAAGTTAAAACTGCTAAAAATAGTAAATTGCCAAAATTGTCAGAAAACTATTTTGAGCCAGTTGGAAAATGTGAGTGGCCACCGATATCCATATGGATCAATCCTCCCTCCTTAGGAAGAAATGGTATCCATTGCATTGAGCTCCCCCATCGGATGAGGAATTTTCTGCTGAATTTGGCCACGGGTGAGCCACTTGCCTTGGTGCAGGAGCTGCTTTGCTTTGAAAACTTGATAAAGTTGGATCCTTTGTTGTCGAGTGCCCTTGATATGTCTATCCACAATTTTATCATTATATTCCTATTGTAGGCAGTCAGGGTTGATCCCTATTGGTGTCAATTGTTTTGCTAGTTCTGAGGTGTCCAATAATGGTGGGAAATAAGGGCAAAGGAGATCCACGTTGAACATTGGGTGTAGACCAAGGAAAGGAGGAATGTTGAGCTCAAAAGAATTATCCCCCATGGCCTTGATGATAGTGTACATCCCATAATAGAGTGGAAAAAGCTTCCTATGTGGTTTTGTAAGGCGTTCTTTCTTCAAGTGCAACTAAACTTTGTCGCCCACCTGAAACTTATGCGACACCCGATGTTGATCATAACGCTGTTTGTACTTGTCATTGGACTTCTGTAGGATATCCTGAACCTGCTGGTGGATGTGCTGGATCCACTCAATGAACTGGGTGGATTTTTCAGCTTCAGTTCGGTCGAGGTGATCGCAAGGGGAAGTGCAACATCTATGGGTCCCAGTGGTTGGAATCCCAACCCCACTTGAAAGGGGCTGTGGTCGGTTGAGCTATGCAGGGATCGATTGTAGCTATGTTGGACATAGGGAAGGCTCTCATCCCATGTGCGATGGTGCTTTGAATTATACATGTGAAGGATATGCACAATCATTCGATTTACAACCTCGGTTTGGCCATCTGTTTGGGGGTGGAAGGCCGTGGATTTGGTAAGCTTGGTGTCCAGCAGTCACCAGAGGCTCGACCAGAATGTGCTTTGAAATTGACTATCTTGATCTGAGACAATGGTTTGTGGGATTCCAAAATGTACCCAAACTCATTCAAAGAAGAGCTTGGCAGTGACCTCTGCTGTGATGCTCTTCTTGCTGGCAACCAGAATCACCATCTTAGAAAAGCGATCAACAACCACAAAAACATAGTCATTTCCCCGCTTGGTGGATGGGAGGCTCGACATGTAGTCCATTGAGATGGATTCCAATGGCCTGTCAAGAGTAGGAAGAGGGGTGTACAGGCCCTGTTTCTTAGTGGTCGGTTTGGCAATAGCGCAAGCAGTGCAGGACCTAATATACTTGTTGACCTCCTGTCAAAGTTTCATCCAGTAGAAATGTTTTTGTAGCATCGCCACTATCTTTTCAATGCTGAAGTGTCTTGCCACCCAACTGTAGTGGGCTTCCCAGGTCAGCTTCACTCACTCACTTTATGGAACACATATATGGCCTAGACGACACAACAACCCATCCTAAATATGGAAATTATCGACATCTATGTTTGCACCCAACATTTGGTAGGTGGTGGCGAAGTCAGGGTCTATCTCATAGAGTTGGGGCCATCCAGATATCTCATGGACAGAAGAGTCTAGCACCATGGTGAGTGCCGCGACTGGTGTTTTGCTGAGACAATCAGCGATGTGATTGGTGCTTCCTATTTTGTACTTGATGTTGAGGTGGAATTGTTGCAAGTATGTGGACCACTTTTGATGGCGGTCATTCTGCAATTTTTCCTATGTCTGCATGAACTGCAGTGGCTTATGATCAATGTGGATGCCTGTCTCCTTCCCAAGAATGTAAAGTCTCCACTGGCGGCATGTTTTCATAATGGAGTACATTTATTTGTCGTAAGTAGGGTACTTATGGACAGTATCTGACAGTGTCTCACTATGATAGGCCACGTGGTGGCCGTGCTGAGTGAGAACGGTGCCCATAGCATAGTCTGAAGCATCTGTCTAGATCTCAAAAGGATGTTGTAGGTCCGGTAGTGAAAGTATTGGGGATGAGCACAATCACTACTTCAAATCATCGAACGCTTGTTGTTAGGACTGGTGCCACACAAATTTATCCTTACCACCACCCTTGTTTATTTGGCTGAGGGCCCATGCAATATGGGAGAAACCCAACAAAAAGATGCGGTAGAAATTGGCAAGGCCCAAGAAGCTCCGAAGCTCAGTGACTGTTGTTGGGGATGGCCTGTCACGAATGACTTGGATCTTGGCTGGATCCACATGTACGCTATGTTGATCAATGATGTATCCTAGGTAATGGACCCTGTCCATGTCGAAGGATCATTTTTTCAAGTTGGCGTATAGCTTGTGCTATCGCAGGGTGTGTAGAACCTACTGAATATGCTGCAAGTGTTTGGCCTAAGTCTTTCTATAAATTAGAATGTCATCCAGATACACCACTACAAAAATATTGGTGAATGGTCGCAGGATATCGTCCATCATCCTCATGAAAGTGGCTAGAGCTTTTGTTAGACCAAAGGGCATGACAAACCATTCAAAAAGGCCTTCCTTTGACTTGAAGGCAGTCTTCCATACATCGGTCTTTTCTATCAGGACCTAGTGGTAGCCAGACTTCAGATCAATCTTACTGAAGTATTTGGACCCCGTGAGTTGATTAAGGAGGTCATTGATTCAGGGAATNCATCCTCTGTCAACTCCTCTGGCTGATTCCGACTCACTTCTTAGTTCATGAGACCCTCAGATAGTCTCATTTGCTCATCCCTGCCCACCTGGCAACTTGGGATGCTTCTACTACCCTCCTGGCAATCTTCGATATCCCGCAATGACCTCATATTATTGCCCAGCTGGCAATGTGAAATTCCTTGGCTGTCCTCCTCACAATTCGTGAGATATTCAGCTGACATCAACTCTTTGCCCACCTGGAAATATGGAATTTCCTCTCTACTCTCCTAGCAGTTCTTGAGATCTTCAACTGATCCCATTTCATTGATATCTCTCCCAGTCTCCGGTTCACATATCCAAACCATCTCCTTAGGTCCATCGAGGTTTTCAATATCCCTCAACCATCCTTTTAACAGCCTACACTGTCTTCTAGCCATCAACTCCTTGACTGGCCAATTCATCTTCGGCTTCTTCATGGGCCATTCATATACCCATCTCGGCTTGGTATTCTGCTGCATCTAAAATGCAAGCTCCTCCATTCTTTCCCTGATGTCGGCAAGTTCTTTTCCCCTTTCGGCTGTGCTCATCAGCTCTGAGTTTTTCCTTTCAGCATACCTATGGCCTTCAGTAGCCATGTTGTTGTCTCTGTCTGCCCTCCTGTCAAACCTGCTGCTGTCACTCTGCATCCCGCAGTGATCTCAGCTTCTCCCTACAGTCCTACTGTCTATCTTCTTGATTGCTACCTTCCTGCAAACAATCACCACAGAACCTTCAACAACCCTGTCTTCCTTTACCTTCTCGCTTCACCTGAAATATACAGATGAAATCCCTCTCTGATACCAAACTGATGGCCGACGCACACACACCTCACAACCCGCAGGTCGGAAGGTCCACATCGACACAGGATCTTTCCTTTTCCATGGCCCGAAGAACTCTAATGCTCTTCTATTTCCCTATCGGGAAATATGCACCCACAACAAAACTCTCTCGGGATCCCCTTTTGCACTTGGGAGATTGGACTTCATGCTTTCGCGAATCCTATGGTCGAGCGTTGCTTCCACGAATCTCTGAAACCTGATACAAGTCAACGCTGACCTTTTCCTTTCCTTATCGGGGTTTTATTTATCGCGATTTCGGTGATCGCGAGGTCGAGTAACTTTCTTCCCCGACTCCCGAATCCCAATTAGCCGAAACTCCGATTCACACTACGTGAGCTTTGACTATTCAACAGTCCCTTCAATCCATCGGCATTTCAGATTTTGTAATACCGAAAAGCATGGACTTCAGGTCCACAGGATCCCCAATATTCCGAATCCTGATTCTCCGATGTGACGTCAGCCAGACCCACAACAGAAATTTTCGCCTTTTCGCGATTTTTAGTGCTTGGATCTCCGAAATGGATGATCACATGACATGCATCCTCCCACAACCGGACGACTCAGATCAAACCTCGCTAATTCAGGGGTTCCGGCGTCGAGTGACCAAATTCATGTCCTCGAGATCCCCGATATCCCGAATGTCGATATCCCAATTTCGGCTCTCGTCAGGACTTTTGTACCCACTTCTCTGTGCTAAGGGTTAAACCATGCACAACTCCCTGCCGATCAAATGGCTGACGGGTATTTTGATCAGATCTGACGGTGCTGATCGTTTCCTCTTGTGCGCTCACTCTGATTCTCCCTAGACGTGAAATCTCAAAGGTCCAGATCTCTTTGCGATCTGCTCAGACAGCTACTGTGCCTCCTCTTGAGCTTTGGTGCTTTCTTCCTGCACTTGGAAGAATTCCAATTCCTCAAAGGCCTCAAACTTTGCTTTCTTTCTTCCCTGTGAACTCTCGACTTGGAGCTTCTTCACGCGTATGAAAACACTGTCCCTCTTGAGCTTATCCTTTCCTCAAGCAACCTATTGTTGAGTCTGCGGGGTGTTCAACAACCCTGTGAAAATCCCTCCGTGGATTCTTCCTTCTGAATACAGAACTTAAAGAGTTCTCTTATCTTGTGCCTGTCTACACAATGTCTTAATGCCCACCTGGCAGAGTGCCAAGAATCCTCAGTGATTCTAACTTCTTAAGAATTCACCACAGAGCTCTTCCTTCGTGCACTCCTTGCACTAGCTCAATGCCCACCTGGCAGAGCTTCATAGAACTCCTTAGAGATTATGTCTGCAACTGTGTTTTTCCTCCACAGCCTGGCCTCCAAGGTGTTCAGCAACCTTGAGGTCTTCCTTCTGAGCTGTTGACTTCAGTTTTTTTTCCGCAGCACGTCTTTATCTAAACCCTCAGTATTCAGAAGTGCTTCAGTGCACTGGTATTCAGAGACCGCAGTACTCTGTCATGCCCTCCTGGCATGAAACCTCAAAGACCTTCACATGAAATCAAACATACTCCTGCAAATGCAAACCTACATCATACATCTATAGCATACATTCATATCATATGAAGAACACTCACAGACATTCATTTAACACATAGTCATGCAGGAAAACTACTCTTTGTATTAAATATGGCAAATGCCTGTATTTACAAGGTGTTCCTGAGCATGGCCTGTAACAAGGTCTCGGCTCCTTCTCTTCTTCTCCCTACTTGTAGACCCCTATATCAACTTACTATCTCTGCTTACTTCTTCCAAATGAGATACAATTGATCTTTTTACATGAGGAGGCTCTCCGAGCACTTCCCTCCAAATATACCTACCCTATTCAATTACATTGAATGGGCTATCTAGTCCGCTATCCGGATCTAGATCTCATCCTTACAAACATTAAAGGCCTACTTATCTACAACCTGCACAAAGGCACGGCTTCACAACTCAACAACTTAACATTTAATTACATTCAATTCTAAATCAAAATGAAGACAATGCCTCTTTTCATCTTTAAATGCATGCGCTTGACGTGGCTTGTTGGCTGGTTGGTTGACGTGGAGAGATGCTCCTGCATCAAAAAATTACTTATGCTAGCGCTTTTGACCTTGATTTATGCCTCCTGTTAAGAGAAAGAAGAGCTACTTCCTTGGCTTATATGCAAGATGAAACCCTAGAAGTAGAGTCCAATGTGTTGGTAGTTGATAGAATTAGGAATAAAGCTGACAGAGACAGAGGAAGGGGGAGATTTGAAACCTCAAACTCTGTTTCCTTTGTGTCCAATCCTCAAGTAGATGAATTGACCAAGCCGATAACATCTCTTTCTGCAGAGATAGAGAAGATGAAATTTGAAGGGAAGCAGAGTTATAAGAGTGCCCAAAATACTGATAACAGGGGTAACTTCAGAAGACCAAATACTACCCCTCAGATACTCCCAATAGAACCTAGAAACAGACATAGGGATGATTATAAAATCCAAACCCCTCTCCAAAATAACCTCATTGCTGATGAGTAAGGAGAGGAAGAAGAGCTTGATCTTGAAATCCATTGTCTTGGAGACACATCCCCTTTCCCCCATTTAACTCACTCTGCATATGAGGAGTCCCTCATGGACAAAAAAATAAATGAGCTGAGTAAAGGGGAAAAGACCAATAGTAATCCCAGTAAATACAACCTCATGTCTAAGAAGAAAGAAGGAAATTCTGGCATCCCTAATCATCTTTCCAGAGAAGAGAATCCTGCTAAAGACATGAAAAACAACAACGAGGAGAAGAAAACATAGAATCCCCCACCAGTTTCCAAAGGTCTTATCCCATAAGTGAGAGAAATGTTGAAGCCACCCTCCTATTTTAACTTTCATCATGAAATTCAAAAGATCAAAATCCATGTACCCTTTTCAGAGCTGGTCAAGCATGAAGATTTTAAAAGGTCCCTCTCTAAACTGTTGCAGCCCAAGCCTTCATCTTATTCCACAGACTCAATAAACCTTCAAGATGAAAATCCAACAATCATTCTAGGTCCTTTGATAGAAGACAAAGATGATTCATACCCTCCCTTCTACACCTCACTGAACATACATGACAAGGTGTTTCATAATTGTTTGATGGACTCAGGGGAATCTCATAATCTCATGCCCAAAACTATCATGGACGAAATTGGATTAGAAATCACAAAATATTATCATGATTTGTATTCTTTTGATTCAAGGAAGGTACAGTGTATTGGTGTCATCAAAGATCTAGTTGTGACCTTGTTTCAGCTGCCCATGAAAAGTGTGGTAATGGATATTGTGGTAGCTGATGTTCCCCCCAAGTTCGGCATGTTATTATCGATATCTTGGATAAAGAGACTTGGGGGAACCTTTCAGATGGACCTCACATATGCGACCATTCCTTTGTTTGGGGGGGAGAAATGAAGACTGTACAAAAAAGCTCAGTTGGCCTATATTATTAGTGATGAAGAAGACCCCACCAACCATCCTATTTTTGCACATGATACTGATTTGGGATCCAGATTATTGCAGCTCACTTATGCCCTTGAAACCCCTCTTGAAATCAGAAAGTAGTTCCTTACTCTCTGTGAATATTCTCCTCTGATTACCTCTATTAGTAAAATGTTCTTTGATGGAGCCTCTTCTAGGGAAGGTGTTGGTGTTGGGGTGGTATTTGTTTCTCCTGTTCAAGAAATTATATCTCTCTCATACAAGTTAGAATTTGAAGGTACCAATAATGTGGCAGAATATGAAGCTCTTGTTTTGGGTTTGAGGGCTGCAAAAGATATGGGAATTAAAGAGATAATATTTTTTGGGGATGCTGAGTTAATTGTCCATCAGGTCAAAAATATTTATCAAGACAAACACCTTCGGTTTAGAAGTTATAGAAATGAAGTGTGGGATCTAGTTGATATTTTTCTCTCATCTTTCAACATTTCATTTGTTCCAAGAGAAGAGAATGCCATGGCTGATTCTCTGGCTATTTCTGCAAGTAATTTCAGAGTCCCTCTACCACCCAAGCTCAGGTATGATGTTGAAGTGAAATATAGACACTATGTACCTAAAAATGTCAAGCATTGTAAACTGTTTGAGAATGATATTGAAATCAAAAGATTCCTAGAGACATTTGATGAGTTTTCTTCATTACTCATTGATCAAGATCCTGATTATGAAATAGATCCTCATGCTAATGTTTTTTCTTAACAAAATTGTTGATCATCATAATATCCAGCTTTCTATTAATCATATCCCAAAGGGACTTGTTCCTTTGGAAAGACTATTTGACACAAATGATGTGGCCGTAAAGGGTAAAGTTTCAAATGAGGAAGTTGATGTAGCTGATTGCAATATTGGTACAGAGAAGGATCCAAAATTTGTCAAGTTGTCAAGTAGCTTGTCGAGGGAGAATAGGGCCAATTATGCTGAGCTATTAAGAGAATTCTCTGATGTGTTTTCCTAGACATATGGAGATCTCATAACATATGACACCAATGTCATTGAGCATACGATTCCATTGAAGGAGGAGGCCAAACCATTTAGGAAGAAATTAAGACAAATAAATCCTATGTTGCTACCTATTATGGAAAGGGAGGTAAAGAAACTGTTGGACACCCAAATCATTGTGCTTTGAGATATTCTAAATGGGTGGCCAACCTGGTCCTAGTAAGAAATAAGAATGGATAAATTAGACTGTGTGTCGATTTCAGGAACCTAAACAAAATCTCTAAGAAGGACAATTACCCGTTGCCAAAGATGGAAGACATATTGCAAAGGGTGATAGGTGCATCTAGGATGTCCATGATTGATGGCTTTTCTGGCTATAATCAGATTTCTGTCTTACCTAAAGACAGAGAAAAGACAACCTTCACCACTCCTTGGGGTACATTCATGTATGATAAGATGCCCTTTGGATTGATGAATGTAGGGGCAACCTTTCAGAGATCTATGGGCATCTCCTTCATTGGAGAAAAAGATAAATTTGTGGTCATCTATCTGGATGACATTACAGTCTTCTCCAGGTCAAATAAAGAGCATTGTTATCATCTAAGAAGGATCTTCTTGAAATGCATAAGGTTCAGTCTCTCCCTAAATCCCAAGAAATATTTATTTTCCATGCAAGAGGGGAAATTTTTGAGGCACATAGTATCGACTGAGGGGGTCAGAATTGATCTAGACAGGGTAGAAGCTATCCAAACCTTGTCACTTCCCAGATCCAAGAAGGAAGTTTAGTCTTTCTTGGGAAAAATTTATTTTCTGAGAAGGTTTGTTTCAAATTTTGATGAGTTGGTAAAGCATATTACAAACATGATTAGGAAGGGGAATGAAGTGAAATGGACAGCTAAGTCAAGAAATTATTTCGACCAAATCAAGAAGGCATTGACTGAGGCACCTGTGCTGATCAGTCCTCATTACTCCAAGAATTTCCTGATTTTTTCCTTTGCCTCATTTGACACAGTAGAAACTTTTTTGCTGCAAAAGAATGTTGAATGGTTGGAGAAGCCCATTGCCTTTTTCAGCAGGGCATTGAGAGATGCTGAGGTAAAATATGACATCATGGAAAAGCAGGCCTATACTTTAGTGAAATCCCTCAAGGCTTTCATAATCTATGTCCTGCATTCAAAGGTTATCGCATATGTTCCTTCATCTTCTGTGAAGGACATTCTTATTCAACCTGACATAGACAGAAGAAGGAGCAAATGGATTGCCAAAATACTTGAATTTGATCTTGAAATAAAGCCCACCAAACTAGTTAAAGGCCAAGGTTTAGCCAAGCTATTGGATGAATCTAATTGCGGAGTTTTGGGGGTTAAATTCATCAACACCCACTCAGAAAATCAGCAAGATGAGTTGTCTCATACATGCCCACAAGTCATCCCTCCATTGGCAGAATGCACCTGCTACAAAGATATTCTATTTTTTCCGCAAGAGTTGTGACCTCCATATGGCATGGGAAAAAAAAAGGCAAGAGATATTAAGCTCAAAGCAATTAAATATTTCCTTATTGATCAGGATTTGTATTGGAAATATCCCCTAGGAATGCTTTTGATATGTTTAGACCCACAAGAGGCCCAAAAGGTTAGGTTTGATTTTCATGACAACCTCTGTGGGGGACATCACTTATGGGGGACCACAACCTATAAGATTCTGAGGGCTGGGTATTTCTGGCCTACTCTATTCACCGATGTCTATGCAAAAATCAGGGCTTGTGTTAAGTGCCAAAAATTCTCCGGGAGAGGCAACTCAAGTCTTTACCATTAAATCTTGTTGTAGCTTCAAGACCTTTTCAGCAGTGGGGCCTAGAATTTATTGGGGAAATCCATCCTGCTTCAAGTGGTCAGCATAGGTGGATCTTGACTGCCACATATTACTTTACAAAGTGGATGGAAGCCATCCCCACAAGGAGTGCTTCTCACAAAGTAATCATTGGCTTTCTTGAGGACATTATAGCAAGATTTGGTTCTCCAAAGAGGATTGCCACTGATAACGCTGCATCTTTCAAGGCTTAGCCATTAATCCAGTTTTACGAACAGTTTGAAATTTCATTGATTCACTCAACTCCTTACTACCCCCAAAGGAATGGACTGGCAGAATCCTCTAACACGAGCCTTATAAAAATTATCAAAAGACTACTAGAGGACAACAAGAAAGCATGGGACTAAAAGCTCAAATTTCCTCTGTGGGCTAGCATAGGGACAATAAAGAGATCTCTTGGTGTCTCTCCTTTTTAGCTTGTGTATGGAGTTGAAGCCATCTTCCCTTATCAACTCACCTTTCCAGTGGAAAAAATTTTCCAAGATTACCAAGGGTATCCTGATGATATGATCAGAAGAATTCAATAACTAGTAGAAGTGTAGGAGACTAGGGAGAAACTATTGGACAAAGCACATGAACATCAACAGAAAATCAAGCAAGATTTTGACAAAAAGGTGAGAAAAGAGGATTTCCAGCTGGGAGATCTAGTACTCAAATGGGATGCACCCAAACTGGACAAGGACAATCATGGAAGATTTGAAGCCCTCTGGATTGGGCCCTTCAAAATATCTGAGGTGTTTCCAAATAATACTTACAGGTTGCATAATTTGGAGGGTTGTGAAGTTTTTGTTGGCCCTGTAAATCGGCATTTTTTGAAGATATATTATGTTTAGGCCGTAACCAGTGTTCCACCTCTGTAAATACCACTCTTGTTTTGTTTTGATTTTACTAGTTTTTTGTTTTCAATAAGAGACCCCATAACCCAAAGCTAAGGCACTAAAACTATGCATTCTTGGCAGCTCGCAGGGAGCATGCCATCCCATGTGGAGCCAAATGTTATCACACAAAATTTTCAAAGTCTTATGGGTTGTTATTTTCTACCTAAGTCTGTAGTTTTTCCCCTCCTTTCTCCTTTTCGCTGACCAAATACTAGGTTTTCCCCTTTCATCTTGTAGATTCTTATTCTGTTTGCCTCCATTCATTTGATCGACCTTTTTTTCCTTGTTATCTTATCTGAGAAGGATTGGTCCCAATATTTTATGTTTTCTCTAAGGTTGATCACTGCCCTCTTTTCCTTTGTCACTGATCGTTTGGCTTTCTCGAGCCCTCAACCAGTTGTCCAAGTATGTGTTTGCGGAGGCCACAACCATAAGAACAAGTGCAACACTTAGAGAGGTATGATATGTACTCGAATCAAGCGAGCGAGAAAGTTCAATTTTCAGTGGTGAAGAATAGTAATGGGAATCGGGAATTCAAAACATTTCTCAACTCATTTGTGAAAATGCCGAACTCCAAAAATTCAAATTTAGCAGGAGTTGTTTGATTCAAAGGGACGTGTGGCACCTGATCCGAGAAGTCGCGATTTTGTGACTCGGAGGTTTAGCATGGAGAACGACACTAGGGTGTGAAATTGTCGAGTTCCAAAGTGCAAACAAGATCTGGGCTGTCCAAGTCATCGGGGCACGTGGCACCAGATAAGAAAATTCGTGGTTTCACTAATCAGATTTTCCTTGGGAGTGATGTGCAAGTTTCACGCAATGCAAACTCATGAAACGCAAAGTCCTTAAACACTCGAAAGTTGGGCCCAGGGTCACAACCCACTGTCATATGGAAAGTGGGGCCATAAATAAGGGTAAGCGCTTGACTGATCAGCTGACAATTAAGGTTTTTCAAGGAGACGATCATGGACATCAATTTCAAAGCAAGTACGATTGTCGATATGGATGGGTCATTTCTTAGGATTGAGCATCAAGATATTTGGAATCAAGTGGAGAAAAGACTCCCGAAATGTGAAATCCTAAAATTTTGCATAGTAGCCCCGGGTCATGGTCCGAGGTCACAGAGAGAGATGGAGAGGAGTTGTGCCAAGGCCGAAAGCATCTGTATTGTTCACAGAAGAAGATATGCCTAGCCTTAAGGTGTTAGGATTGGCTGGAAGAAGTTTTGGGCAGCATTTGGGACATTCATGGGTGTCAGGACTTGTCCTGATCCTGATGAAACTAGTTATTGGAAATAGGGAAGGTGGTTGAAACCTTGTTTCACCACATAAATGGAAAGCATGGAAGAACTATCCATAGAGGCGAACTGTCAGCCCAAAGTTCCCCTCTCAATGGATTTTCCTGCAAATCCCATACTGATATGATCTTGTGTCTGATAGAAGAATGCAAGTGCAGCCTGACATAAGATGATGCAAACATTGAGCCTTGAATGCAATGACCAGAGCACGCTCCTGGTGAGAGCGAGTTGTTCTAAGCATAAATAGTTAGTTTTCATATTTTTTTATGGTCGATGGTTGAGCTACACTCCCATATTGTAATTTTTAATGAATCCTTGGGTTCTCTGGTTATGTATTGTTACTTGAGACTTCTTGTTTAATGAAAATCAACTTTCTCCTTCATCTCTTTTGCCTCTGATATTGAAAGACTTGGGCATGGATGATGCAGTCAAGTTTTTGTAACTATATTGTGATGTATGTTTGATCTTAGCCTAGTTATAATTTAGTTTAGTTTCCTAAAACTCAGAATCAAAGAGGATCTTGTTTCCTAAGTTTTTCCTCCTTAGGCTACTGGAAGACTGGATGTCCATAGCATACCTCTACATTTTCCCCTCAAATTCTTCATCCTACTCACTCTTACTACAACTTACTGACTGAATTTAGATCAAGACCTCATCCACATGTGCATACTATCCCAATTTTTCGAGTTAAAGCGATATTATTATGAGTCTGTGTCCATTAGACCCCCTTTAAATTTATTCATTGTGACAAAAAACTGATGGGTATTGGGCTTACCTCCCCTGCAATCAGGAGGTGACTTCTAGTGCTAACACAGTCCACTACACTCCCTTCCCAATCTGCATCGACATATCCATGCAATCTCATGTATACACCAGAGGCATATCTCAGGCCATAACCAACTATTCCTCGTAAATATCTCAACACGTGCTTCACTGCTATCCAATGTGTCTGTCTCGAATGACTCATAAATTTTTTGAGTAAACTCACTGCATAACATATATCAGGTCTGGTGTTAACTACATAGATCAATGATCCAATCAACTATCTATAAATATTTGGATCAGTATCACCTGAATCAGAAAAAGTCGTGTTCATTTTCTTCATATTCATCACCATTGGTGTAGGCATGGACTTGTAGTCTTTCATCCCGAATTTATTCAATATATCCATTTTGTATTTTTCTTGACTCACAGAAATATCAGCAATCCTCTGCCATAATTCTAGTCCCAAGAAGTAGTGCCTCAACATATAGGACCAAAATCAGGCACTCGTCACCAACAATGTTGTAGTATAGGTTGGGATCAATGACAGACTTGTTGAAGCCCAAACTCATCAAGTATCCATCAATCTTCTCACACCATGCTCGAGGTGTCTTCTTTACTCCATATATGGATTTCTTCAACCTACGCACATGAGACTCCTTCTCATGTATCACGAATCCATATAGCTTCTCGATGTAAACTTATTCCTGAATCTCAACATTAAGAAAGGTTGTCTTCACATCCATCTAATATAGTCTCCAACCCATGGATGCATTAAGGGAAATAATTGTACAGATGGAAGTGTATCGGGAAACAGGAGAAAATGTCTCCTCATAATATATTCCCTCCACCTAAGAGAATCCTCTAGGCTCAAATATCGCTTTGTAATTCTTTACACTTCCATCAACTTCATTTTTGATCTTATAGATCCACTTAGAAGTCACTATAAACTTCCCTTCTGGTCTTGGAACCATATCCCACACATTGTTCTTCATTATGGACTGATACTCTCCGGTCATGGAATCTTTCCAAACCTATTGACCTAATGCTTCTCCATGACAAGAAGGCTTAGTATCAATGATATGGCTCATAGTTGAAATATAGCTCAAAAATATCTGTGGTATCTTTCTCTATCAGAATGTACCACAGGAGATGCATGTCCCTCTGCCTCCTATAGATTCTGTAGAGCCCATGCAGGCCTCTATTGGTCTACTACAATGTCTCTGGGAATATCCATTAGAGCTATGGGATCAACTGGCTCAACTAGATCAATAATTGTCTCCCTCTAAACTGTTGAAGGGTGAGAAGGTATTGTCTCTTCCTTCTTCTCACTGTCAATCTCCATCTAAGATTCTATGGATATTCGAAAGGATATCTCTTCCTCAAAGGTGACATCTCTTCTAACCTCGATTTATCTCTAACTAGAGATGAATATCTAGTATTCCTTCGAATATTCACTCCACCCCACAAATGTACCCTTTCTTCCTAAAGGGTCTAGCTTGGTCCTCTTTTCCTTGGGTACATGAACTTATATTGGACAACAAAATATCCTGAAGTGTCCAACCTCAGGCTTCACTACAGTGAAAGCTTCTTCGAGAGTCATGTTCTTCAGAATCTTATGAGGACTCATGTTTTGAATGTACATAGCTATCATGGATGCCTCCGCCCACATAATCATAGGTAAATTATGATCATGTGTTATCGCTTTGGTTTCCTCGACAATGGATCTTTTATTCCTCTATGCAAACCCGTTATGCTCAAGGTTATAAGAAATGATGTACTCCCTCTTGATCCCTGTCTCAATACAAAAATCACTCTAATCCATGGAGGTGTACTCTCCTCCATTATATGATATCAACACCTTGATATTCCTCCTGGTTAGGTTCTCAACCTGATCTTTAAACTCTTGAAATATCACAAGGACTCCATCCTTGGTCTTCAAGAAGTAAATCCATGTCTTCTGAGAGTGATCATCAAGGAAGATCACATAGTACAAATATCCACTCAAGGAAGTAACAGTCATGGGTTCACAAACATCTGTATGTATCAAGTCCAATATCCCCTTGGATCTACTGTCACTGCTCGAAAATGACCCCTTGACATTCTTTCCAAGAGCACAACCTGTGCAAACACCATCATGCTCAATATGTATCTTTGGAAGACCCATTAACATATTATCCAGAGAGGGAAGGGATCTATAATGTAAATGATAAAGTATCCTATGCCATTGCTTTCTCAAGTTGATCATATCATGTAACAAGGCATGTAGCGGTCAGACAATCAATCTATACAAATTGTTTTCTTGAACACCAATCACTCGAGCATAATCCATGTGTGAGTTCTTCTGCCATGCAAGAACTTTTCCTTTAGACAAAGTAACCTTGTAGCATTTATCCTCTAAAGAATAAATAGAGATAAGGTTTTTTTTCATCCCAGGTACATATAGTAACTCAATTAATTGTAGTGGTATGTTAGAATCTAGTTGGAAAGTAGAAGATCCAACTCCTTTTACAATATATCTGGAATTGTGTAATATCCCTAGGTTGAACCAATAGTAATGTAAATGAATATGTACTTAAGATGGTGAGTTGTTTGATATCATTTTTGTATGCACCTTTCATGGCATAGTCTGCACATGTACTGCGCAGTAAAATGATGAAGTGTGCACATTCTTGGATACCATGTGCAACAACTTGAGTGCGCGTGATATTGAGGCCAGGGAGCCTTTGTGTATATGTTGTGTTTTATAGGCTAGGGAGCCATTTATTATAAGCTAGGATTCTTATGTTTTGATTAGGAAAAAGATCCTATATGTTAAAGTCCAGTGCACCTACTTTTGTATATATCTCATAATTAATATAAAATACATCGTTGCGCGCAGACCGACCACGATAAAAGAGTATGGGGTACTAAACTCCACTAGTTAGAGAAAGGGGGGGGGATAAAAGTTAAGGAAAATGGGATAAGCTAGGGAACTTAAGACTAAAAGGAATATTATAATAATATTTCTTAAATCATAAAGTATGGATAATTATTTTATCCTAAGTTTCGAAGTTGGGGACAAGTGGGCCAAAGTAGCTCCCAACATGACAAGTGTCAAGTTGGGGACATGCATACATATTGTTGGGACTTAGTTCATTTCCCATTATTCTTTTCTAGGATTCATTCCATCATTTTGGTCATCCAGTCAATCATCCATCATCATTCACACACTCATTGAGTTATTCTATGTACTTTCATGTATGTACCTGAAACTGTATCCATAGCCATACCTATTTGTGTAGCTGGTTAGCTTAGGAGCTAGATTGAAGAAGTCGGTTTTCAGGCACGTGGGATATTGAAGAGGTGAGTTGTCAGGCCCATGAGAAATTTCTCCCTGGTTGAGAGAATTATTGGGAATTGAATTTTTGAAGGTGCTAAACTACAGTTACAGGTCTCAGAGACTTCCTGTCTGGCCTGTTGCTGAAGCCCAGAAAGGGAGTGGGGAAGACGAAGGAATGTTGAGAAGAGAAGGGGCAGACTTCTTGGGGTGGGACATGCATGTGGGGAATGAGGGAATGTATGTTGTTAGTTTGAGTTGGCACCTGTGACAGAGTCTTTCTTGTTGTCCATGAGCCATTAGCCTGGTTAGGAATCCCTTTACCTGGGTGGAGGTTAGTCCCAGCTCGGGGGTGACCCACTACTGAGAGTAATGATAAGTGTGGTCTAAGGTTGGGAGTTTCGTAGAAGGTCTGCATGCAGTTGGTGACATTCTTACCAATATACGTGCCAATTGTGTGATAAATTTGCATGCTGCATTGTCATTTACATGTTTATTTTATGGGTTTACCTTATGTGTGTTTATAACTGTCTGTATGTATATTTATGGGCATTTCTTTTATATGCTGCATGTATATGTTTACTGTTATTTCAGTATGAGTCTGTTCTTTTACAAAATGTATTTATCTATTTACGTTTTATATATATAAAGCTTTCGCAAGAGTTCTGTGTGTATATGTTTTAATTGCATGAAGTTCAAAAAATTTATGTGGCATATCTCAGTTAGATGTTGGGTATGTTACAGTCTGTTCCACAGAGAGAACAAAACAGTTCTCTGGTGTAGCATGGCCTGGACTGGGTGGTCGAGGACATTACAAATTATCACCAAGTACAACATGCAGATGAGAATATTTCCGTACAAGGTCTGTAAGATGTTCTCTATATCCAGTCATGTGTCTGGAAGAACCATGTGTCTGGAAGAATCATTAGGAACCGTACCTGAGAGTGCTGATATGAAGAAGAATGCTTCATCTTTCATTTATTCATCTTTCTGATGTGGTTTTGGATCAACATTGACAATGGATGCATGTTGTCTTCCTGTCTTCCTAGTAGGAAAATTTATTGCAATGTGTCCATACTTGTCACATCTGAAACATTGAATCCTTGATATGTCTTTTCTTTGTTCATGACTTGGAGCTGCTGAAGTTTTCTTGTCTTTGAATGTTTTGCTGAAAATTCTTCTATTTATTCTTCCTTTCTTTGCATGAGAAGCAATGTCTTGATTTTCATCATGATGGGAGTGTTGCACTCCTCTAGCTCTAATTATGGTTTCCTCCTGACTACAGTCTGTCTATAGATGATAAAACTCATATAAATGTGCTCTTCCATTGATAATTTGAAGGAATGGTTCCCAAAGTCTGGAAGAGCATTGAGAGTAATCATGACAAGTTCTCTGTCTATTATGGTTTCTCCAATGGCACCTAGTTGATCTCTGATCTCTAAAATCTTCATGAAAAAGGTAACAGTGGTGTCATCTTTTTTCATCTTGACATTTTGAAGTTGGTCTTTCAATGTAACAACTTTGTTTGTGTTTTTACTCTCAAACATATTATTCAATGCATCATACATTTCATAAGTTATCTTCAGGGTATAGATGCGAGGTAATAGATGATCTCTCACTGAATAGATGATTATCTTCCTTGCTTTGACATCGTCTACATTCCATTCATCCTTCTCTTCAATGATTGTTGTTGTTGGTAGAGTATTTTATATCAATATCAATAGGTCGGTCTCTTCCAGAGTGATGTGTAATATTTACTTCTAGGAGTTGAATTTTCTTCATCCATCAAGCCTATCTTCTACCATAGTTATGTTCCTCATGACTTGCAGATTATTCACAAACCCTAACGACTATGCTAGAAACCCTAGCATTTTTCAAGAGAAATTCTCTAGGATATTTTTTGGACTTATGACTACCAACAAGAAACCCTATAGAGTCAAAGGAACCTCAAAAAGTTTGCAATAATACCCCAAGAAGTTACAGAAACCCTAAAATTGAAATTCTACAGAAACCCTAGAAACCCTAGGACCAAAAATAAAAACTCCTTCAATTTTTTATCTGAGAGTTGTAGGAGGTGCACTAAACAAGGTTGTGCCTTCCTGTGCAAAAAATAGGCCCAACGTTCAAGGGGAAATTTCTAAAACTAGCTTGACAAGGAAAATGGAAGGGGTCATTTTTGCAGTTGCGGGAAGAAGGTGACGACTAGCTTGGAATAGCTTGTGCAATTTATCTTCAGGAACTCTGCTTTGATACCATATTGAATTTTAATGGTTATCTTATGCACATGTATTTTCTTTTCAATTTAGCATGAACTTGAACCATAAAAAATGAAACAATACAATATACAATAGTTGTACTAACCAACATCACAAGAATAATAACCATGCACGAGAACATAAGAAGTTTTCCTAGGAAAAGCCTTCTCAATCAAGGAAAAAACCCAACAATCCTTTTCCATAGAGTCAAGAGAATATCACCCTTTCACCAAAAACCCTAATGCAAACAAGAGGGTTCTCTATGACCAAGAAAGATACTGCCTAAGAGAAGTGTGCACTTCATCCCTACAAGTAGGCGTTAATATAATGCGTGAGTGAGAGTGTGGGTGATCCACAATGCGGATCAAATCTTATTTATACATGATCTAACACATCAAATGGATGTGTCTATTGGCACAATAGGGCTTGTTATCCCCTATCCTAGGGATAAATAAGGAGATTATGTATCGAGGCCCATAGGTCCTAGAAATGGAGTATTGAAATCCATATTAACTTGAGCTTGGCCCTGGAGGGCCCATCCTTTCTTCTTCATCGCCTTCATTCTGTCAATAGCAAAAACATCCATCCCATTAGCCTGGTTCTGAGGTAGGAGTGGGTCTTTGTCCATGAGGTAATTAGTTTGTGTATCATGGTATGTGTCACTCTGATTCTCAAAGAATTTGAATATGTGCATTTAATTCTCTTTTTCTTGATGACGTTTGCTTGGAATTTATTCCTTTTAACTTGTCCATACGTGGGGGGGATGATAGAATTCCCTAGAAAGTTGGTTCCCTTAGGAGTGAGTTGTCATTGGGTGGGTTTATGAAAGTTCATCATCCATTCCTTCCATACTTATCACTTTACATCATCTTCCCTCTCATTTATCCCCTACATTAGTTCAAGCATTGGGTTTTCCAAGCTAGTAAGGGTTGCACCTTGCCTTGTGGGAAGAAGGGGATAAAGGATGAGAGGGTAAAAGTAGCTGGAAAATGTTAAAATACAAATATCAAATATTGAGATGCTTCACTCAGAGATCCCCGAGAAAGCAATAAAAGGCTTCTCAGCAAGAAAAGGGGGAACCCATAAAAATATAAAACTCAAGACCTAGTTGGTGGATAAGGGGTCTTATCACGAGGCAACCTATTAGGTCCATGGGCATGTAGCAATATGACACTACTATTCATCTGGTCACCACACCAAGATAGTCGCTCTTAGTAGCATAGCCAAGAGAAAGGGGGTCTCATCATGACCCAACCTTCTCATCTCTGTGAAATGATTGTGGGTAACATTGTCACCACTGGTCACCATGCTAGGGAAGTGTCCCCGAACTATTCTCTTGAAAGACAAAGAAATAAGAAAAAGAGTAAAAAGGAATTGGATGGGATAGAAAATAGTAGCGTGCATGACAAGGTGCAACTCACCCTCTTCAGGGGCACCCACATGTAAGACCTACATTTCCCTTTCATCACTGCACCCCTTGCCCAAACATCCCCACACCATCTCATGCACTTACATGACCTAGATTGGTATTCACCTGGAAACACCCCATGCCTAAGGAGAATCATTGTAATAGGACGTCCTGAAACACTTTCCAAACCTAGCTTGTAGAATAACATAACGCATTTGACACTTGTATGGGAAAAGGGGTGTTTTATGCACATGTTTAGGTAACTTGATTATTAGATGTGATTGACATTTCTATGATCCCTGTGAATTATGAGCCCATGGAGGGTGTAATTTTTGTTGTTGTAGAACCATGCCCAATAGATAGGTACATGTGGGTAGATGATTATCTCGGACCTCCATAGGGATAAAATCCCACTAGGTGGATGTTGAGACCCCATCTAGGGGAAGAGAGATATCATAGCCTTGCACAAGAGAAAAGGCAGGGCGTTCCACCATAGGCACTTTGGCAGGACTGGACCCATGGGGTCTTTACCTCCCACCATGATGTTGGCCCTTGAAGTTCCTTTACATCATCATTCAGAGCCTTGACATCACCTAGTTGAGGTACCCAACATGAGGATGACTTTGGTTGGCACATGTGGCAGTCCTGAGGGGTTTTGAGCCCCAACGTTTCACTTTATAGGCCTAGAATTATAGGAGGGAGACTAATGTCACCCTAGGAGGGGCATGACGTCACCCTAAAAATATGAATTTAGCGTTTTAATTGCCATTTTTATGTAAAACTGGATTGTTCATGTAAACAAGCCATGTCGACCTTTTTTGACCTAAAATGTAATTAATGTTCATATGTATTGTATAAATAATACATCAAACTCTCAATTTTATTCATCATCTTTTACTCACACAAGTTTGAGGTCTTAAACTCGGCCTCTTTTAAGGCTTATTAGCTGAACTAAGTGGTGCACAACTCTTGGAGGGAGCTTTTATTGGTGATTTTTTGCATTTTCATGGTGGAAATTCTTCCACTAGGGCTTGTGACTAGATCATTCTTGGTGAATGTAAGTGAAAATATGCAATCCTTCTTTTTTTTAATGGTTATGGTATCTTTTATTTTTCATTTATGAGATTATGAAATTTCTAGTGTGAAACCCTAGGAGAAAAGCACATGCTATTGTCCTTCTCTCAATATCTGTCCACCTACTTGATTTTGCTAGAAGACACCTTCATTGAAGCATATGCTAGAGCCCTACCTTAGTAAAACTCTTGTACTTTTTCTTAATTAAGCTTTTATTTATTTCAATCTTGACCTAACGAAGAAGGAAAACCGCTAGGGCCTAGGGTTACCTACTTCCTAGTAGTTGTTTTCCTTCTAGGGTTTTGGATGATTGAGGCCTTAGGTTACTAACACCTCAACCATCCTACCTATTTTCTTTAGTTTACTTATTATCATTTTTTTCCCTTTATATTTCTACTACAAAAGTGACTCCATTTACCCTAAAGGCACTAGTTCATACCTTACATTTGATTGATTGATGAAAAAAACCTATAAACCATCTACTTCAAGGTCTTTTCTAACTATTCCTAACCTTAGATTAAACTAACTTACTAACTATCTTTTTGTTTCTACAAAAGAAAGATACAACCACACGTGAAAAAAATAAAAGATTCTAAAAGCAACTGTTAAAGTTGATTTTACATTGCCTTCTTTGCTTCTGACAAATACTAGCATATTTCCAATTTTAGGCTATCATTTGGTCATTATTGAAGCTTGTTTAAGGAATAATTGTGAAGCTATCATTATATATACATTTATGTTATAAATTTATGTTGCTTCATCCTTCATATCAAGTTATTGTTCTTATTCAAAGTCCAAGATTTTATGAAACACTAATATCAATTAGTACTTGCAAATAGTGTTTTTTTGTTGTCTTTTACTGTGCAGGTACACTTAAGAAAATATTTGCTTCATGTTATTAAAACCTTTCGGACTTTCTGATCAAAGTGACTTGTAGAAGGGGAATAAATTTATTGATACTATTACCTTTTCCTTCTAAAACCCCCAGGTCACGAGGGGCATCTCCCCTGTGCTATTACCCCTAAAGAGAAAGAGGTGTCTTATTTAGGTGACAATGATAGGACAACCTCTTATTATGCCAATTTTCTTGTTCGGTTGCCTTTGGATTTTGGGAAAGTGCAAATTGTGCGAATACATTTTGGCACCAATGTCGAGGAACACTGAGTCAATTCTCCTTAAAGATGATACTTTTCGGTAAGCCTTTCCTCAAGATCCTTTACTTTGCAAAGCTTACTTGGTGACTCCACTAGGGGTGATACCCCCATCCCTTTGATAGTTTCAAGAAAATTATCTGGCAAATCCACAAACTTCAGGGAGGTATACCAACCCTCCCAAGCCCTTTAGAAGAAAACCTCCTTGAAATTCTCCTATAGTAAAATCATTATTTGGAGGAAATATTTCTTTGAACACAATGTCCAGTGAGGGAACTCATACTGTTAATACAAACCAAGATAATAAACAAAATCAATGGTCATCCAATCTCTTCAGACCATTATACATGACAAGTATACCAAGATACCCTAGGAAAATTCCCCCTAAGTATGAGAAGTGGTTGCCTAAATTCACTGGTAATAATGTAGTTAGTGTCGAGGATCATATGAGTAATGTTTGGGCCTTCTTTGAACTTCATCCCATCAATGTTGATGTTAAGGATCTAGCTATGAAATTTTTCTCTTCTACCCTCCATGATGGTGCTAGACGTTGGTACAATGGTCTCCATGATGCTAGTATTAAAACCATGGATAGATTGGAGGAATTATTCATCAAACAATCAAGTGTCAAGGAATACCCCAACATGATGTTTATAAAGCTGAATAACATCGTAAAATAAGATAATTAAACCGTTAGAGAATTCCATGAAAAATTTGAAAAATTGATGCAGAAGATCCCAGTGAGCCATCATCCTTCTGATAGTTTCCTTCTCTTTATTTATACCAAAGTCTTTACAGGACAAATGGGATATCTCCTCAGAGATAAATCCCCTAAAAAAATACAATAATCCCAAGAGGTAGCTACAAGGATTGAAGAAAACCTTTCATCATCTAGATTCGATCCTTTCTCAGCCCCAAGAATTAGAATGGATGTTAAACCTAAGATAGTCCAAAATGTTTAACCTACCTCAAACATTAGCGCTATCTTGGGAAAGCTACAACTGAATGTATATGGCATGGTAAAAACCCAAGAACTAATTATGAATAGGATTGTCAATATAGAAAGAACTCAACAATAAGCTCCTAGGGTTCCTTACAAAGGGCAATTTCAGAAAGGGAATCAAGTTTTTAGACCAAATAATGATCAAGAGGTTCCCAATACTTTATCCACTGAAAATGTGGTAGATGAAAACCCTTGGTTCTTATAGTGCAGATAGTCACATTGGGAGCATGAGTGTCCTTTCAACAATGGTTATCATGACCAAATAAACATTGTTAACCATACCATTGAAAATCCTCAATATTTCCTTAATGTCACACTTGAAGAACATCAAGAAGGGATAAAGGAAGCAACCAGGAAGGATAGGATGGAGGTGATAAAAAACCTTGACCAAGAGTCAAGAGAAAAGTTGAAGAAGCAAGAATTCCAAGTATATACTAGGAAAAAAAGAATGAACCAACCTCTCTCTATTGGTCCTGCAATTTCATATACAAGACCTCCACCTATGAACATACTTCTTCCTAGAAATCCTCCCAAGACTCACAAAGTGGATTTAAAATTTGACTTTGAAGGTGCACTAGCAAAAATGCACATGACCATTCCACTAAGAGAAGTCATCAAAGTCCCATCTGTAAAGGAAAGGTTCATTTTTTTTTTCAAAAGTTCAGATGGACCAATGGAACCTCCTATCATGTTACAAGAAG
>JASDQU010736965.1:309757-321167 GCA_032191745.1 Picea mariana | reverse complement strand
TTTGAATTAATCCTTCTCATATTCCTACACATTACAAAGCTCACACATATTTGAGATATATATGAAAACATGTTGATTTTCTAACATTTAATCACAAATTCCTTTTAAATACTAAAATGAATAAAGTGGAGAACAATAAGGTGAAACCCAAGTATATTTATGGAAATGATATCATTAAAGGTTAATGGGGCGATGAAATGTGAATAATGATGAAGGGAAAGGTGGATGAGAATAGGACATTTCTGAGCCCCAACAGTGATCCAGATCTCGTTTGGAGTCTTGCATGCAACAACATGAAACCACAAATCAGTGGAGATTAACTCAAGAAGTAGTCATGTGGCCTCATGCTTACAGTTTGCCCATATCATCTTCTCAATCACTGATGTAGGTTTTGTTTCTATCGCCATCGTCAAATTATACAATCCTTTCCTTCTGAGTTGGAATTTTTCCTTGGGCTTCCAATCAAAATAATTGTATGGTGTGAGGATTACCACCAAGTTTGACTGTATAAAAAATTTCCTATCCATCTCTCCCACTGTTTCTAAGAATCCCTAAAAATTTACTCTCAATCTGCAAGTGAAAAATTAAGAAATCTGGGCAGAAAGGGCACTTTAAGTGAAAATTTGTATCAGTTTCAAGAGATGATATTGCGACTTACTTTTTGAGAAAACGGTGAGGAATCTCGCCAAATGGTTGAAAAACCACTTCCAAAATGGGCAGATTTACTTTCGAAGAAAGTTGTTTCCTCCAAAATGTAATATTTTGGGAGGAATGAATGTAGAAAGGTACAACCACGAATTCGTATCAGTTTCAGGAGACTATATTGCGGCTTACTTTTTGAGCAAATGCTGAAGAATCTCGTCAAATGATTGAAAAACCACTTCCAAAATGGGCCAATTTTTTTTTATTGCAGGTCGTTTCCTCCAAACCATAATATTTTGGGAGGAATAATTGCTGAAAGGTATGACCATGAATTTAGCTCACTGAAACCCCGATTTTCCTTATTCTTTAGTTTGTCTAGCTTGCTCCAAGCAGCATAGCTCCGATACCATGTTAGTGTTTCATGGAAACCTACACAGGATATCTAGCTAAAGCAAGTACAAACAAAGCTTATCAAAAAATGAAGAGAGATTCAATATGGTAGAATGAAAAAAAATATTCACGCTACTCCAATGAGCTGATGATTGATACATAGATCATGATCAATATGATACAATGAATGAGTGGAATACACTCATATATAGGGAAAAACATTCCATAATTAATAAAATAAATCAAACAGTTAGCTTTCCTTAGGAATGAATCCATGCATAATAGTGATGGTAAAAATAGAAAGTCTAAAATAGAACTAGTCAGTTAACTCCCGCTGAACTAGTGTGTCGAAAATAGAAATTTCTCCAACATGGATTAGGTGGGAGGCCACCAATATCCAACTAGAATATGTGTATGGATTTAGACAACCCCGAAAGGGTAGAACCCAAAATTACAAAGAAGTACCAAAGAGCATGTTGAACTAAAAACTGAAAAAAGGAGCGAGTTGGAATAGGTGGGTGTCCACCAATACCCACCTGGATCATCACGTCAGTTTAATCAATTTTCCTCATCAAGCCTTCAAGAAGCTAAATTCATTTTTTGGCCGTTTCGATGGGAGCTACATCATGCAGTTGCAGAAGGATTTGATCTCTCTCAATCCTCATTATTTTCAGAAAATGGAGGACTATTTAACATGTGTCAAAGAACTCGAGTTGAAATTGGGTGAATGTGGAAAGAAATATCATAATAAGGATGGAAAACTCATCGAGTTTCTCTTGATGAAATTGAGAACATCATTCAATGTGTTCATGTCAACTTTCTTGACCAGCTAGAAATCACACAAGGAAGATGGTAAGGATTACACCTTTGAAGCTTTCTATGGTCTTTTGATTACTAATCAACATAGACTACTTGAAGAAGGAAAGCTTGGTGGTAAACATGAGTCCCACTTTCTCAAGGGAAAGGAAAATATGGACCCCGGGGATATAGTACTTCTTGATGTCTCTACACCAAAACGTACATGCCACAACCAAAAACCTCAGAGACAGGAAGATGCATCACAACAAAATCAAAAGCGAAAGACATGTTATTATTGTGGAAAGACTGGACATGTGGAGAAAGTTTGTTATAAGAAATGACATGACTTAGAAGAGAATGTTAAATTCCTTGAAGGATACGTGTTTGATGTATTCCAACCCGCTGATAACTCAACCTTCCAAGTTAGAAATTCTCAGGCCTTGTTGTCTCATTTTGCGCAAAACGAATGGGTCATTGACTCTAGATGCACTCATCACATAGATAAGGATGCCTCCTTATTCACATGGTTGGATGAAGCTAAGGAGATGAAAATATATGTTGTTGATGATTTTTCTCTGGATGGTGTTGGTCAAGGTGATGTTGATATGAAATTTAGATATGAAAAACACATGCACAAAAAACCTAAATGTGCAGTGAAAAACATAAAATGAGATAGCGCAGAGCAGAGAAATAGAGCATAAATGAAAGAGAGAACAAGAAATAGAACAAAAAATAACCATCATCTCCATTCAATAAGAGAGAAACACCCTTTATTATGTAATGAGACTTTTTCCTCGACAGTATTAGCTATTAAAATGGAAAATACTAATGTGGAATTAAAATGCTAATATTTTATTATGCAACACCCTACTCAACCGAACTCGCAATAGAATTTTACAATATAACTAACTGACATTAACTACATATTAACATTTATTATGCAACGCCTTGCTCAATTGGATTGGTGAGGGATTTTTACAATATAACTCATTGATTTTGTCTACATACTAACATTTATTATGGAGTTCCCTCCTTGCACCAAAAGTTGTAAAAAAATGGAAGTTGTTGTAAGAAACTGGAGCACCTTCATCCTCCTGAGTGGCCAAGGACGGGATGCACTCTTCCTGTTGGCCCAATTCCTACCTGTTTAGAGTCAGAAGTGTCCATGCTTCCTCCAACAAATGAGGAAATATGTGTTGCAATGTTTCGACACACATCTAATTTGCTTGTGTTGGAGTCTGTCCTTTTCAACCCACCATGTATGAAAGGAATTGTTTTTGGCAAATGGTCCTAGTCTTGGAGTCAATAATATTAGAGAGCAAAGGGGGATGAAAATTTAACAGATTATCCACTAGATGACGAAATGTGACTGCGTCTTCAAGGAGATATGGTTCGAATAGCTTGAGATTCTTCATGGTAGACATATCATGGATGTCAAGCGGGGAAGGCAAGCCCAAGAGATATGCATTATTTCCTATGCATTCCAAAACAGTGTATGGGTCATAATGATTTTTTTGCAATGTATGATGTTGGAATTTGAATTGGTACTGGTCCAAAAAGAAACCCACACGATCTCTCATCTGAATGAACAATGGTGTGCATTGTTGATCATGCCTCTATTTTGCATGGTACTAAGCTACTCATAAGGCATTTGTTTCCTAAATATGGCACTGAGACAACATGTGGATAAAACATTGAACTGATTATTATTCCTATTGTTGATGTGTAGTGATAGAAGGTTAAACAGTCGTTGAATGGTATGCCATCAGATGACCTCCTTATTTAAGCATAACTCCAATGGTGAGCTGAAATGAATCCTTCTAATTATCAAAGGGATAATTCCTATCTGGAAAATGGACAAACTATGTAGAACATAATGCAGTCTAGAGATTAGAAAAGTGGTGCTCATTCTTTCCCAAAACACTCTTGAGGTCATAGGAATTGGAGAACGTTGGAAATCATGCCAGAAGCTATACCTAATATGGAACTGATCGACCCCCTACTATGTCTAGTATAAGTCCCAAATGTGGAACTGATGTGTGTCCAAAGTAGGATTTCTTCACCTAAAGTGTATGTGCTTGCGGTAGCTCGAGGATGTTGTGGATGCATCAAAGATATTATACCCAAGAATTATTGAATACCAAGATATCATTTTGAGATAAATGACCACGCATTTACCCAAATGACTTGTTTTATTTCTACAAAATTGATGGTATTCAGTTGAAAAATTCATATGTATGAAAGAATAATTCCCTTGTAAGTGGTTCAATAAGTCCTCAATCCAAGGTAGGGGGTATTGGTTTTTAACAATGGATTTATTAAGGGCATCATAGTTGGTCACTAAGTTCCATTCCAAATCATCCTTGTTTGAGATGATAAAGGAAGGGGATGCACATGGTGATGGAGAAGGTGGAATATGCCATGAGTTCAAAATTTGACTAGTTGGGTGTTCCATCTCAGCAACCTCTCAGGGAGCGATGCGATAGGATGGGGTGTTGGGTACTATATCAAGTGTGTGCTCAATAGAGAAATACAGGTATAGTCCCATAGTTTGAGTGAAGACATCTGCAAATTATTGGAATGGGGTATCCATGGAAGGAGGTACAAGGATTTTCTGGTTGTCTTGTTTAATGGGGAGAACTAAGAAAAAAGAGACACATTTGTTCAAATTGACTTGGTTAAGGGTCTCTTTGTCAATAATAGGCCATGTGGATTTAAGAGTAGAAGAATTAAACACATAGGTGCACCCTTCATTTTTCAAGTTGAATTGATGAGATTTATCATGATAGACAATGTGTTGAGCCTGTTGGTAGGGAAGGCCAAGTAAAAAATTAGCACAATCAAGAGGAGAGACATCACACACCATAGTATCCCAGAAAGGGCCAATAGCAAAGGTCACCACACAACACTGGGAGATAGTGAGACAATGTCCTTCCTTTTATACCCATCCAAGCCAGTATGGGGCTGAGTGTAGAGTGGTGGGGAAGTTAAGGTGTTGGACCAAGTTTCGGGCCATGAGGTTCTTTTGGATTTCATTATCCGAGATGAGAGTAGCCAACTCATGCTTAATCTGAAAATTATGTGTAAAATGGGGTACATTAGAAATGTTAGGGTCATTAATGGTCATCGGGATCAAAGAGGGGTCAACTTCAATAGGATTTTTGAGAGAGCCTACTTCAGGATGGTCAAAGGAACCTGGTTGAGTGACCTCTACAAATAGAGTCTTGTTGGTGTGATTTTTCCTAAGTTCCCAATAGTCTATAGATGTATGCGATTTGGTCTTATGAAAGTTACACCGAGGCACATTTATGGGTGTGGATGGGGAAGCAGGGGAAATAAGGGAATGACCAATATGTGAAGGACTATCAGTATAAGGATCATATTGAGTTGGAGGAGAGAATATTCAAGGATCCACTTTACATTCCAAGGCCAAGGCTTAAAGAAAGGCCTTGTCCAAGGAATGAATTTCAAATAAATCAAATTCACGGTGGAAACCAATAACAAACCATAATTAAATTTAACAATTACTACCACTTCTAGATCTAAAATGTGGAGCTAGATGCACAACTTAAGAATTCATCGATGTAGATCTATACTAACTTATCAGAGAGTTGTCGTATATACAACCATTTATCAAGGAGATTCTTGTGATATCATATGGGATATAAAAATTGCCTTAATGCTTGGAAAAAGTCATCCCAAGATGCGAGGCTTGTGTGTGTTGTATTTGTTGTCTCACCAATCACAATGACCAATGTGTGATTCTCAATTTGAGTATCCCACCAAGCTTATGCAATTCCTTCCAACAACAGGATGGTGATATGATGCTTCATGTCCTCGTCCATATCCATACATGTCTTGAAGTAGGTGGAGAGGTTGCAGATTCAAGAACCGACAGTCTCACCATTCATTTGTCCTAAAAACTTGGGCGATTGAAAATGTGTATCGATTTGCATGGGTGTTGGAGATCTTGATTAGTACAAAGGGGGTAAATAATGAAGGGAAACAACTAAATGCTTAATTTTATAAGACACATTTAACACTAAGTCCTTGGTGGATGGTTCCTTACGAGGAAGCATGATTTTCATCCATCAACTAGTGCAACTTGAATATATGTCTCCCAGAAGCTATGCACAAAGTTAGAAATATATTGGGTGCACTGACTAAAATGTTGAGAAGAACGCACAATGAGAACTCTAAGAAGAGGAAACACTAAAACGTGAAGCAAAGGAAACACTAGAAATACATGAGAAGGGTGCACTAGACCCTGTGAAGAGGGTGCATTGGAAAGTCCCTGAGAAGGGCGTATTGATACCATGTTAAGAGGGCACACTAGAAATCCTTGAGAAGGGCACACTGGAAAATCCCTTAGAAGGGTGTACATGAACACGCTAATAAATGCGTGAAGAGAAACACTATGGCATGAACACGCTAATAAAGGCGTGAAGAGAAACACTATGGCATGAACACACATGAAAACAAAATTTGAATTGGTGGATGGATTCCATCTAATTATTCATGTCAAGCATAAGTGTGTCAACATCCAAGCTCTGATACTAATTGGTCTACAATTCAAATCTAAAAAACACACATAGAAAACTAAAATGCATAGGGAAGAACGAAAAATGAGATAGTGCAAAGTAGAGAAATAAAGCATACACAAAATAGAGAACAAGAATTAGAACATAAAATAACCATTGCCTCCATTCATTAAGAGAGGAGTTCCCTTTACTATGCAAGGAAACGTTTTCCTTATCATTCTTAGTTGTTACAATGGAAATTGCTACTATGGATATAAACTATTAATAGTTTATTATGCAGTTCCTTGCTTAACTATACTGGAGAAGAATTTTCACAATATAGATGATTGGCACTGACTACATACTAACATGTATTATGAAACACCCTCCTCAACCAGACCGTAGAGGGATTTTTACAATATAACTTCTTGACACTTACTACATACTAACATTTATTATGGAGTGCCCTCCTTACACTCGAAGTTGTCATAGAAAACTAGAGCATCTTAATAGAGCATCACAAGTAATTCTGATCAGAATGTCCCAAAGATTTTAATAAGATGAAGCAAAGATTTGCTTAAGTGTACCTTCCCAGAACAAGACAACAAGTAAACATTATTTGCAAGTACCAATTGATATTAGTGATTCATAAAATGTTGGACTTTGAATAAAAGAAATAAGTTGATATGAAAGATGAAGAAAAATAAATTTATAACAGCAATGTATATATAATGATATCTTCACAATTATGCCTTAAACAAGCTTCATTAATGACCAAAATGATAACCTAAAATTAGCAATATGCTAGTATTTGTCAGAAGCAAAGAAGGCAATGCAAAATCAACTTTAACACTTTCTCTTAGAAGATTTTACTGTTGCCATATGTGGTTGTATCTTCATTTTGTAAGAACAATAAGATAGTTAGTAAGTTAGTCTAATCTAAAGTTATGAATGGTTAGCAAAGACCTTGAAGTAGATGGTTTATAGGTTGTTTTCATCAATCAATCAAATGTAAGGTATGAACTAGTGCCTTTAGGATAAATGGAGTCACTTTTGTAGAAGAAATCTAAGGGGAAACAAATGATAATAAGTAAACTAAAGACAAGAGGGAGGATGGTTGAGGTGTTAGTGACCTAAGGCCTCAATCATACAAAACCCTGGAAGGAAAACGACTACTAGAAAGTAGGTGACCCTAGGACCTAGAATATTTCCTACTTCTTTAGGTCAAGCTTGAAATAAAAAAAATCTTAATGAATAAAAAGTAATAGAGTGCTACTCATGTAGGGCTCTAGCATATGCTTCAATTAAGGTGTCTTCTAGCAAAATCAAGTAGGTGGAGAGCTATTGAGAGAAGGACAATAACATGTGCTTTTCTCCTAGGGTTTCACAATAGCAATTTCATAATCTCATAAATGAAAATTAAAAGATACCATAACCATTCAAAGAAATAATAGTTTTATATTTTCACTTACATTCACCAAGAATAATCTAGTCACAAGCCCTAGTTGAAGACTTTCCACCATGAAAATGCAAAAAATCACCAATAAAATCTCCCTCCAAGAGTTGCACACCACTTAGTTCATCTAGTAAGCCTTAAAAGAGGCCAAATTTCAGACCTCACACTTGTGTGAGTGAAAGATGATGAATAAAAATGAGAGTTTGATCTCTTACTTATACAATACAAATGACCTTTAATTACATTTTAGGTCAAAAAAGGATGACATGGCCTGTTTACATGAAAAATCTAGTTTTACATAAAATTGACAAATAAAACCCTAAATTCATCTTTTTAGGGTGATGCCATGCCCCTTTTAGGGTGACATTAGCCTCCCTCCTGGAACGCTAGGCCTCTAAAGTGAAATGTTGGAGCTCAAAACCCCTTAGGACTGCCACACGTGCCAACCAAAGTCATCCCGATGATGGATACCTCAACTGGGTGACATCAATGATATGAATGATGACATCAAGGGCCTTCAAGGACCACCGTCTTGGTGGGAGCCAAAGACCCCCCTAGGTCCAGGCCTGTCAAAGTTCCTCTGGTGGAACGTTCTACCTTTTCTCTGGTGCAAGCCTATGGTATCTCTCTACCCCTAGCCGGGATCTCAACATCCATCTGGTGGGATTTTATCCCTATGGAGGTCTAAACTAATCATCTCCCCATATGTACCTATCCATCAGGCATGGTCCTACATCAACAAAAAGTATGCTTTCCATGGGCTCATAAGTCACAGGGATCATAGCAATTCCAATCACATCTAATAATCAAGTTACCCAAACATGTGCATAAAACCCCCCTTTTCTGAGACAAGTGCTCAAAGACGTTATGCTATTCTACAAGACAGGTTTGGAGAGTGTTTGAGGATGTCCTATTGGGATAATTCTCCTTATGGGTGGGGTTTTTCCAGGTGAAGACCAATCTAGGTCATGTAAGTGCATGATATCGTGTGGGGATTTTTGGGCAAGGGGTGCAGTGATGACAGGGAAATGTAGGTCTTACCCGTGGGTGCCTCTGAAGAGGGTGAGTTACACCTTGTCATGGATGCAATTGTTTCCTATCCTATTCAATTCCATTTTACTCTTTGTCTTATTGATTTTTCTTTTAAGAGAATAGTTGGGGGACACTGCCTTGGCATGGTGACCAGTGGTGACAATGTTACCCACAAGCATTTCATGGAGATGAGATGGTTGGCTCGTGATGAGACCCACTTTCTCTTGGCTATGATACCAAGAGTCGCTACCTCGACGTGGTGACCAGATGAATAGTAGTGTCATACCGCTACATGCCTATGGACCTAACAGGCTAGCTCATGATGAGACCCCTATCCACCAACTAGGTCTTGAGTTTTATATTTTTATGGGTCCCTCCTTTTCTTCCTGAGAAGCCTTTTATTTTTTTCTTGGGGATCCCTAGGAAAAGAGTCTCATGGTTTGATCTTTGGATTTTAACTTTTTCTAGCTACTTTTACCCTATGGGCCTTTATCCCCTTCTTCCCACAAGGCAAGGTACAACCCTTACTAGCTTGGAAAAACCAATGCCTGAACCAATGTAGGGGATATATGAGAGGGAAGATGATGAAAAGAGATAAGTATGGAAGGAGTGGAAGATGACCTTTCATAAACAAACCCAGTGGAAACTCACTGCTAAGGGAACCAACTTTCTAGGGAATTATGTAATCCCCCCCAGGTATGGACAATTTAAAATGCATAAAGTCCAAGAAAATGTCATGAATAAAAAGAGAATTAAATGCACATATTCAAATGATTTGAGAATCAGAGTGACACATACCTTGATACCTAGACTCATTACCTCATGGAGAAAGACCCATTGCTACTTCAAAACTAGGTCAATGAGATGGATGTTGTTGCTACTGACATAATGGACAAGTTGAAGAAGAAAGGATGGGCCCTCCAGGGCCAAGCTCAAGTCAATATGGCTCTCGGTACTCTATGTCTAGGACCTGTGGGCCTCGAGACATAATATCCTTAGTTATCCCTAGGATAGGGGATAACATTTGGCTCCAACTTAGGGACATGTGCTCACCGTAGAGCGCATGAGAACCTCAACATATCTGGTATGACCTGTGACCTTATAGATTTCAATAGAAATGATATGTAATCATTTAGGGTGGTGATGTTGGTCCTAAGTTCTACATCTGACTACTAAAGGGAAAAGCTAGGCCACCTCAAGTTTAGAATGGTTTATTTTTAATTTTTTATTGGTTAGCTAGAGAGTTGTTTCTACCAAGACAAGAGCATGGTTGCGGTTGGAAAAATGATATCAATGAGGGCCCTCCTTGGTTGGTGGCACACAAATGGAAGACAAATGAAATAATAATAAAAAATGGAAACAACAAATTACTCAATGAATAATCCGTTGCAATAAGTTCAATACTTAAAATATCATTTCAAGACATTAAACATGTATCAAAAACAAAATTTATCCCACAGTTTTCAATAAAAAGAAATCTTCACCGAGAATTAGCTGTTTTCACAGGTTGCATATCAATAAAGACAAGCTATACAATAGTTGAAGGAAATGAGATGTACTTTGCACAAATCAAAATTGCATTCAAGATAAGATAAAAACACATGAAGATTTGAACGAAACATTGTCATCAAGAGTATATTCACCAGGTAGAGAGCTTTAATCCATGCATAGAACGGGTCCAACCAATCTGATGTATAGCTATCCTTTCCCAAAAACCCAACCCCTAAAAACATACAAAAACTACATATTTATCAGAGTTGCAGAGGCTCTCGTCCATCTGGGACTAAGACTTAACTCTACATTAACAATTGTAGAATGACTAATTAACTTGAATAAAAAACTACTGGAGTACAAAAATCTATACTTCACACTTGACTTAATAAGAAAGAGTGGTTCTTATCACACATAGAAGACCACTTATTATGATTTAATCTAAATGAAGTCTTGGATTCAATAATTGAAAACTGAAACTAGTGATGAAACTGGACTGATGCGAGCATCAAAATGAACTGAGACTATGGAAGAAACTGATTCAAAGTGACAGAGTTGAGTTCTACATTGATCATGGCATGCATGCATGCTGTTGGAGGCCACTAAATACAGTTGGATATGTAGCATGAAAATCTCTCGAAGTGACATGGTGACCTGACATCATATAAGCATGTTATTGCGGAAATTGTCAAGGGTGGTTTGGATCCACACCGCTCTGACCCCTACAATCCACCACCAACTTCCATGTACCTCATAAGTTATACCATGGTTTCAATTGCGGGACCACTCAAGGATGTTAACGTTCGAGCATTTTCTGTCCCCACAATGAATTGTGTTCGTCGAACTTATCGTAATCTGTCATCTAGTTGACCCTGCTACTTTAGCACCACTTCTAAAGTTCTATATGTATGCCATGTGTCCTGACATATGAATGCCATGTGTCTCAGGAGAATGAGTTCCATCTGTCTCCTAGACTTCGGGCTTTTGGAGTTTATGAATGTTGTGCTTGGAAATATCCCGAAGTAGTACGGGCTCGGTTGACGTGGTAGTTTGTTGTCACTTTGGGACTTCGGGACATCAT
>JASDQU010736965.1:295693-308861 GCA_032191745.1 Picea mariana | reverse complement strand
GTAAGGATTACACCTTTGAAGCTTTCTATGGTCTTTTGATTACTAATCAACATAGACTACTTGAAGAAGGAAAGCTTGGTGGTAAACATGAGTCCCACTTTCTCAAGGTAAAGGAAAATATGGACCCTGGGGATATAGTACTGCTTGATGCCTCTACACCAAAATGTACATGCCACAACTAAAAACCTTAGAGACAGGAAGATGCATCACAACAAAATCAAAAGCGAAAGACATGTTATTATTGTGGAAAGACTGGACATGTGGAGAAAGTTTGTTATAAGAAATGAGATGAATTAGAAGAGAACGCTAAATTCCTTGAAGGAGACGTGTTTGATGTATGCCAACCCGCTGATAACTCAACCTTCCAAGTCGGAAATTCTCAGGCCTTGTTGTCTCATTTTGCACAAAACGAATGGGTCGTCGACTCTGGATGCACTCATCACATGGATAAGGATGCCTCCTTATTCACATGGTTGGATGAAGCTAAGGAGACAAAAATATATGTTGTTAATCATTTTTCTCTGGATGGTGTTGGTCAAGGTGATCTTGATATGAAATTTAGATATGAAAAACACATGCACAACAAACCTAAATGTGCAGTGAAAAACAGAAAATGAGATAGCGCAGAGTAGAGAAACAGAGCATAAATGAAAGAGAGAACAAGAAATAGAACAAAAAATAACCATCATCTCCATTCAATAAGAGAGGAGCACCCTTTATTATGCAATGAGACTTTTTCCTCGACAGTATTAGCTATTAAAATGGAAAATACTAATGTGGAATTAAACTGCTAATATTTTATTATGCAACACCCTACTCAACCGAACTTGCAATAGAATTTTACAATATAACTAACTGACGTTAACTACATATTAACAATTATTATGCAACACCTTTCTCAGTTGGACTGGCGAGGGATTTTTACAATATAACTCATTGATGTTGTCTACATACTAACATTTATTATGGAGTGCCCTCCTTGCACCAAAAGGTGTTGATGGAAGTTGTTGTAAGAAACCGAAGCACCTTCATCCTCCTGAGTGGCCAAGGATGGGATACGCTCTTCCTGTTGGCCCAATTCCTACCTGTTTAGATTCATAAGTGTCGATGCTTCCTCCAACAAATGAGAAAATATGTGTTGCAATGTTTCGACACACATCTAATTTGCTTGTGTTGGAGTCTGTCCTTTTCAACCCACCATATATGAAAGGAATTGTTTTTGGCAAATGGTCCTAGTCTTGGAGTCAATAATATTAGAGAGCAAAGGGGGATGAAAATTTAACATATTATCCACTAGATGACGAACTGTGACTGCATCTTCAAGGAGATGTGGTTTGAATAGCTTGATATTCTTCGTGGTAAACATATCATGGATGTCAAGCGCGGAAGGCAAGTCCAAGAGATATGCATTATTTCCTATGCATTCCAAAACAGTGTATGGGTCATAATGCATTTTTTGCAATGTATGATGTTGGAATTTGAATTGGTACTGGTCCAGAAAGAAACCCACATGATCTCTCATCTGAATGAACAATGGTGTGCATTGTTGATCATGCCTCTATTTTGCATGGTTCTAAGCTACTCATAAGGCATTTGTTTCCTAAATATGGCACTGAGCGAACATGTGGATAAAACATTGAACTGATTATTGTTCCTATTGTTGATGTGTAGTGCTAGAAGGATAAACAGTCGTTGAATGGTATGCCATCGGATGACCTCCTTATTTAAGCATAACTCCAATGGTGAGCTGAAATGAATCCTTATCATTATCAAAGGGATAATTCCTATCTGGAAAATGGACAAACTATGTAGAACATAATGCAGTCTGAAGATTAGAAAAGTGGTGCTCATTCTTTCCCAAAACACTCTTGAGGTCATGGGAATTGGAGAACATTGGAAATCATGCCAGAAGCTATACCTAAGATGGATCTGATCGACCTCCTATTGTGTTCAGTATAAGTCCCAAATGTGGAACTAATGTGTGTCCAAAGTAGGATTTCTTCACCTAAAGTGTATGTGCTTGCAGTAGCTTGAGGATGTTGCGGATGCATCAAAGATATTCTACCCAAGAATTATTGAATACCAATATATCATTTTGAGATAAATGACCATGCATTTACCTGAATGACTTGTTTTATTTCTACAAAATTGATGGTATTCAGTTGAAAAATTCATATGTATGAAAGAATAATCCCCTTGTAAGTGGTTCAGTAAATCCTCAATCCAAGGTAGGGGGTACTGGTTCTTAACAATGGATTTATTAAGGGCATCATAGTTGGTCACTAAGTTCCATTCCAAATCATCCTTGTTTGGTATGATAAAGGAAGGGGATGCACATGGTGATGGAGAAGGTGGAATATGCCATGATTTCAAAATTTGACTAGTTGGGTGTTCCATCTCAGCAACCTTTCGGGGAGCGATGTGATAGGATGGGGTGTTGGGTACTATATCAAGTGTGTGCTCAATAGAGAAATACAGGTATAGTCCCATAGTTTGAGTGAAGACATCTGCAAATTATTGGAATGGGGTATCCATGGAAGGAGGTACAAGGATTTTTCAGTTGTCTTGTTTAATGGGGAGAACTAAGCAAAAAGAGACACATTGGTTCAAATTGACTTGGTTAAGGGTCTCTTCTTAAATAATAGGCCATGTGGATTTAAGAGTAGAAGAATTAAACACATAGGTGCACCCTTCATTTTTCAACTTGAATTGATGAGATTTATCATGATCGACAATGTGTTGGGCCTATTGGTAGGGAAGGCCAAGTAAAAAATTAGCACAATCAAGAGGAGAGACATCACACACCATAGTATCCCAGAAAGGGCCAATAGCAAAGGTCACCACACAACATTGGGAGATAGTGAGACAATGTCCTTCCTTTTATACCCATCCAAGCCGGTATGGGGTTGAGTGTAGAGTGGTGGGGAAGTTAAGGTGTTGGACCAAGTTTCGGGCCACGAGGTTCTTTTGTATTTCATTGTCCGAGATGAGAGTAGCCAACTCATGCTTAGTTTGAAAATTAGGTGTAAAATGGGGTACATTAGAAATGTTAGGGTCGTTAATGGTCATCAGGATCAAAGAGGGGTCAACTTCAATAGGATTTTTGAGAGAGTCTACTTCAGGATGGTCAAAGTAACCTAGTTGAGCGACCTCTACAAATAGAGTCTTGTTGGTGTGATTTTTCCTAAGTTCCCAATAGTCTATAGATGTATGCGATTTGGGCTTATGAAAGGTACACTAGGGCACATTTATGGGTGTGGAGCAGGAAGCAGGGGAAACAAGGGAATGACCAATATGTGAAGGACTATCAGTATAAGGATCATATCGAGTTGGAGGAGAGAATATTCAAGGATCCACTTTACATTCCAAGGCCAAGGCTTAAAGAAATGCCTTGTCCAAGGAAGGAATTTCAAATAAATCAAATTCACGGTGGAAACCAATAACAAACCATAATTAAATTTAACAATTACTACCACTTCTAGATCTAAAATGTGGAGCTAGATGCACAACTTCAGAATTCATCGATGTTGATCTGTACTAACTGATCAGAGAGTTGTCGTATATAAAACCATTTATCAAGGAGATTCTTGTGATATCATATGGGATATAAGCATTGCCTTAATGCTTGGAAAAAGTCATCCCAAGATGTGAGGCTTGTGTGTGTTGTAGTTGTTGTCTTGGCAATCACAATGACCAATGTGTGATTCTCAATATGAGTATCCCACCAAGCTTATGCAATTCCATCCAACTATAGGATGGTGATATGACGCTTCATGTCCTCGTCCATATCGATACATGTCTTGAAGTAGGTGGAGAGGTTGCAGATTCAAGAATTGACAGTCTCACCATTCATTTGTCCTAAAAACTTGGGTGATTGAAAATGTGTATCGATTTGCATGGGTGTTGGAGATCTTGATTAGTACAAAGGGGGTAAAACATGAAGGGAAACAACTAAATACTTAATTTTCTAAGACACATTTAACATTAAGTCCTTGGTGGATGGCTTCCGTCGAATTATTCACGTCAAGCATAAGTGTGTCCACATCCAAGCTCTGATACTAATTGGTCTACAATTCAAATCTAAAAAACACACATAGAAAACTAAAATGCATAGGGAAGAACGAAAAATGAGATAGTGCAAAGTAGAGAAATAAAGCATACACAAAATAGAGAACAAGAATTAGAACATAAAATAACCATTACCTCCATTCAGTAAGAGAGGAGTGCCCTTTACTATGCAAGGAAAATTTTTCCTTATCATTCTTAGTTGTTACAATGGAAATTTCTACTATGGAATTAAACTATTACTAGTTTATTATGCAGTTCCTTTCTTAACTAGACTGGAGAAGAATTTTCACAATATAGATGACTGGCACTGAATACATACTAACATGTATTATGCAATACCCTCCTCAACCAGACCGGAGAGGGATTTTTACAATATAACTTCTTGACACTTACTACATACTAACATTTATTATGGAGTACCCTCCTTACACTTGAAGTTGTCATAGAAAAATAGAGCATCTTAATAGAGAATCACAAGTAATTCTGATCAGAATGTCCCAAAGGTTTTAATAAGATGAAGCAAAGATTTTCTTAAGTGTACCTTCCCAGAACAAGACAACAAGTAAACATTATTTGCAAGTACCAAATGATATTAGTGATTCATAAAACGTTGGACTTTGAATAAAAGAAATAAGTTGATATGAAAGATGAAGAAAAATAAATTTATAACAACAATGTATATATAATGATATCTTCACAATTATGCCTTAAACAAGCTTCATTAATGACCAAAATGATAACCTAAAATTGGCAATATGCTAGTATTTGTCAGAAGCAAAGAAGGCAATGTAAAATCAACTTTAACACTTTCTCTTAGAAGATTTTACTGTTTCCATATGTCGTTGTATCTTCATTTTGTAAGAACAATAAGATAGTTAGTAAGTTAGTCTAATCTAAAGTTATGAATGGTTAGCAAAGACCTTGAGGTACATGGTTTATAGGTTGTTTTCATCAATCAATCAAATGTAAGGTATGAACTAGTGCCTTTAGGATAAATGGAGTCACTTTTGTAGAATAAATATAAGGGGAAACAAATGATAATAAGTAAACTAAAGACAAGACGGAGGATGGTTGAGGTGTTAGTAACCTAAGGCCTCAATCATCCAAAACCCTAGAAGGAAAACGACTACTAGGAAGTAGGTAACCCTAGGACCTAGAATATTTCTTACTTCTTTAGGTCAAGCTTGAAATAAAAAAAATCTTAATGAAGAAAAAGTACTAGAGTGCTACTCATGTAGGGCTCTAGCATATGCTTCAATTAAGGTGTCTTCTAGCAAAATCAAGTAGGTGGAGAGCTATTGAGAGAAGGACAATAACATGTGCTTTTCTCCTGGGGTTTCACAATAGCAATTTCATAATCTCATAAATGAAAATTAAAAGATACCATAACCATTCAAAGAAATAATAATTTCATATTTTCACTTACATTCACCAAGACTAATCTAGTCACAAGCCCTAGTTGAAGACTTTCCACCATGAAAATGCAAAAAATCACCAATAAAAGCTCCCTCCAAGAGTTGCACACCACTTAGTTCATCTAGTAAGCCTTAAAAGAGGCCAAATTTTAGACCTCACACTTGTGTGAGTGAAAGCTGATGAATAAAAATGAGAGTTTGATCTCTTACTTATACAATACAAATGACCTTTAATTACATTTTAGGTCAAAAAAGGACGACATGGCATGTTTACATGAAAAATCCAGTTTTACATAAAATTGACAAATAAAACCCTAAATTCATCTTTTTAGGGTGATGCCATGCCCCTCCTAGGGTGACGTTAGCCTCCCTCCTGGAATGCTAGGCCTCTAAAGTGAAACGTTGTAACTCAAAACCCCTCAGGACTGCTACACGTGCCAACCAAAGTCATCCCGATGATGGATACCTCAACTGGGTGACATCAACGATCTGAATGATGACAGCAAGGGCCTTCAAGGACCAACATATTGGTGGGAGGGAAAGACCCCCCTAGGTCTAGGCCTGCCAAAGTGCCTCTGGTGGAACGTTCTACCTTTTCTCTAGTGCAAGCCTCTGGTATCTCTCTGCCCCTAGCCGGGATCTCAACATCCATCTGGTGGGATTTTATCCCTATGGAGGTATAAACTAATCATCTCCCCATATGTACCTATCCATTAGGCATGGTCCTACATCAACAAAAAGTACGCTTTCCATGGGCTCATAAGTCATAGGGATCATAGCAATTCCAATCACATCTAATAATCAAGTTACCCAAACATGTGCATAAAACCCCCCTTTTCTGAGACAAGTGCTCAAAGACGTTATGCTATTCTACAAGACAGGTTTGGAGAGTGTTTGAGGACGTCCTATTGGGATAATTTTCCTTATGGGTGGGGTTTTTCCAGGTGAAGACCAATCTAGGTCATGTAAGTGCATGATATGGTGTGGGGATTTTTGGGCAAGGGGTGCAGTGATGACAGGGAAATGTAGGTATTACCTGTGGGTGCCTTTGAAGAGGGTGAGTTGCACCTTGTCATGGATGCAATTATTTCCTATCCCATTCAATTCCCTTTTACTCTTTGTCTTATTGATTTTTCTTTTAAGAGAATAGTTGGGGGACACTGCCTTGGCATGGTGACCAGTGGTGACAACGTTACCCACAAGCATTTCATGGAGATGAGATGGTTGGCTCGTGATGAGACCCACTTTCTCTTGGCTATGATACCAAGAGTCACTACCTCGACGTGGTGACCAGATGAATAGTAGTGTCATACCGCTACATGTCGATGGACCTAATAGGCTAGCTCATGATGAGACCCCCTATCCACCAACTAGGTCTTGAGTTTTATATTTTTATGGGTCCCTCCTTTTCTTCCTGAGAAGCCTTTTATTTCTTTCTCGGGGATCCCTAGGCAAAAAATCTCATGGTTTGATCTTTGGATTTTAACTTTTGCCAACTACTTTTACCCTATGGGCCTTTATCCCCTTCTTCCCACAAGGCAAGGTACAACCCTTACTAGCTTGGAAAACCCAATGCCTGAACCAATGTAGGGGATATATGAGAGGGAAGATGATGAAATAGATAAGTATGGAAGGAGTGGACGATGACCTTTCATAAACACACCCAGTGGAAACTCACTCCTAAGGGAACCAACTTTCTAGGGAATTATGTAATCCCCCCCAGGTATGGACAATTTAAAATGCATAAAGTCCAAGAAAATGTCATGAATAAATAGAGAATTAAATGCACATATTCAAATGATTTGAGAATCATAGTGACACATACCTTGATACCTAGACTCATTACCTCATGGAGAAAGACCCATTGCTACTTCAAAACCAGGTCTATGAGATGGGCGTTGTTTCTACTGACATAATGGACAAGTTGAAGAAGAAAGGATGGGCCCTCTAGGGCCAAGATCAAGTCAATATGGCTCTCGATAGTCCATGTCTAGGACCTGTGGGCCTCGAGACATAATATCCTTAGTTATCCCTAGGATAGGGGATAACATTTGGCTCCAACTTAGGGACATGTGCTCACCGTAGAGCGCATGAGAACCTCAACATATTTGGTATGACATGTGACCTTATAGATCTCAAAAGAAATGATATGTAATCATTTAGGGTGGTGATGTTGGTCCTAAGTTCTACATCTGACTGCTAAAGGGAAAAGCTAGGCCACCTCAAGTTTAGAATGGTTGATTTTTATTTTTTTATTGGTTAGTTAGAGGGTTGTGTCTACCAAGACAAGAGCATGGTTGGGGTTGGAAAAATGATATCAATGAGGGCCCTCCTTGGTTGGTGGCACACAAATGGAAGACAAGTGAAATAATAAAAACAAATGGAAACAACAAATTACTCAATGAATAATCCATTGCAATAAGTTCAATACTTAAAATATCATTTCAAGACATTAAACATGTATCAAAAACAAAATTTGTCCCACAGTTTTCAATAAAAACAAATCTTCACCGAGCATTCACTGTTTTCACAGGTTGCATATCAATAAAGACAAGTTATACAATAGTTGAAGGAAATGAGATGTACTTTGCACAAATCAAAATTGCATTCAAGATAAGATATAAACACATGAAGATTTGAACGAAACATTGTCATCAAGAGTATATTCACCGGGTAGAGAGCTTTAATCCATGCATAGAACGGGTCCAACCAATCTGATGTATAGCTATCCTTTCCAAAAAACTCAACCCCTAAAAACATACAAAAACTACATATTTATCAGAGTTGCAGAGGCTCTCGTCCATCTGGGACTGAGACTTAACTCTACATTAACAATTGTAGAATGACTAATTAACTTGAATAAAAAACTACTGGAGTACAAAAATCTATACTTCGCACTTGACTTAATCAGAAAGAGTGGTTCTTATCACACATAGAAGACCACTTATTATGATTTAAGCTAAATGAAGTCTTGAATTCAATAATTGAAAACTGAAACTAGCGATGAAACTGGACTAATGCAAGCATCGAAATAAATTGAGATTGTGGAAGAAACTGATTCAAAGTGACAGAGTTGAGTTCTACATTGATCATGGCATGCATGCATGTTGTTGGAGGCCACTAAATACAGTTGGATGTGCAGCATGAAAATCTCTCGAAGTGACATGGTGACCTGACATGATATAAGCATGTGATTGCGGAAATTGTCAAGGGTGGTTTGGATCCACACTGCTCTGACCCCTGCAATCCACCACCAACTGCCACATACCTCATAAGTTATACCATGGTTTCAATTGCGGGACCACTCAAGGATGTTAACTTTCGAGCATTTTCTGTCCCCACAATGAATTGTGTTCGTCGAACTTATCGTAATCTGTCATCTAGTTGACCCTGCTACTTTAGCACCACTTCTAAAGTTCTATATGTTTGCCATGTGTCCTGACATATGAATGCCATGTGTCTCAGGAGAATGAGTGCCATGTGTCTCCTGGACTTCAGGATTTGGGAGTTTATGAATGTTGTGCTTGGAAATATCCCGAAGTAGTACGGGCTCGGTTGACGTGGTAGTTTGTTGTCACTTTGGGACTTCGGGCCTTTGGCTCTTCAGGTGATATTCCTTTCTTACCTACTGCAAATATCAATTATTCTTGTTGATTTGAGATCAACAGTCACAATTAATTTGGGAGTTCGAGCTTCGGGCCTTTTCAATGCATAGTTCTTACAATCCTCTGGAGTGTCATACCTCCTGTTAGCACATATCCTTGTAGGGGGGAAAGCTTTTGTTCGATCTGTCATCTAGACGACAAAAGGGGAGGCTTCCATGTCTTCCAGGTGCCAAGTAGACTTACACTTGTTGAGATCCCGATGAAGCAGTTATGAAATTTGGGGAGGTGGTTGAAGCTCTGTCTCCCACATAAATGGAAAGTCGTAGCAGTCTGACCGTGAAGGCAGTCTATCAACCCAGACAGTCTGATATTGTGTCTGACAGCAAGTTGCATGAGTAGTTTGACTGAGGATACTTAGAGGTACTAGTAGAGCCTCTATCATGTCTGACAGAGGAAGGCGTGTGCAGAGGAGAATGTAGGTGTAGTATGACTGAGAAGACGCAATGCCATGGAAGCTCGAGCACACCTCTGCTATTGTTTATGAAATTTTTGAGTATATGTATGGAGTTTTGTTAATTGGAAATGGTCTTTGGTTGAGAAGAGCTCCCATTTTTTAATGCTTGTGATGCCAGAGTTGTTCTATGGTTATGTAATTGATTTGAGACTTTCATGTTAATAGAATTCATCTTCCTATTTCTTTTCATTTTATCTATAAAATTTGTTTGAAACACTTGGGTATGGATGATCTAGCTGAGGATCGTTATGTGGTTATAATGGAGGTTTGATTATAATTGCATCATGATTAGTTTTATTCATTTCCCTATGTCATATTTTCCCTCTTACATTGGATGGTTTGGGCATGGAAGATCTAGTCGAGTTGTTGCAGTTGCTGGATGATGGAGGTTTGGTCATCCTGTTTCCATAAATATGTTTCTTACCACCATATTTCAGTTTCTGAAGCCTGGGCTCCAGATCACTCTTGAGTTCGAGATTCTCCTCCCCGAGCTACTAGAAGGCCTGTTGCTCATAGTAGTCTCGTTCACCTCTCTCACTAAGTCTTCCCTCATCTCTCACTTTAACTCAATTTCCTGACTGAAGTTAATGTGGCCCTCACGTCCCTGTGCATTTCCTGTCTAATCATGTGTTGAACATCATTCAGATTCTAAGTTTCATCCATCGACCTCCATTCATATTAAACCAACATCCACCATATAATTATGATGGGTATTGGGCTTACCTTCTCTGTAATAGAAGGGTGACATCTAGTGCTAACACCTTCGAAGTGAGAGATTTGCCTCCATGTTTCCTCTTTTTTTGTACGGTTGACATTCACTTCGAGAGTTTTCTTCTTCTCTAGTTCTTCGCTCTGCAAACCTTCCAGAGTGCTAAGTCTTTGAAGTGAGAGATTTGTCACTGTGTGTCCTCGTTGATGGACAATCCATATGAACTCTAGGCTTCGGTCCTCCGAGATTCCTTTACTCACTCAACTTCTACTTGTTTCCTCTCATAGTATGAGATTGCTTGACACATGTCCCTTTCTTGAAGATCAATGACCATGAATGATTGCAGGGAATCAACTCACTCACTCTTTAATTTCTCTTTCTGATCTCTGCAAAGAAAATATGCCCGTTCGTAGTGGGATCGATATCCATTGTTGATTTTTTTATCTAGAAAGATCAATGATCCTGAGTGATTGCGGGCTCACAACTTGCAGAATCTTTAGTTTTCTTCCCAATCCCCGCAATGACTCCCCACCATCGATCTCTCTCTAATGAGATTTGATGGTCGTGACTTTATATTTTCTTGATCCGACGGCAGAAAATTGAACCTGTTTGTTTTCTTGTATTTCAAGCCCGAAATGGACTGCTCTGAATGATGCATTTTTTCTCATGGTTTCTTACTGTGAATACAAAGGAATTGGAGGACCTGGATGTCTCCTGCACACAAGAAATGCTTGGTGGGCCTGTTGCATGTTCAATTAGTGGAAAACATGATGACAAGTGTTTCAAACTCAAACCAGACATGCAATTATCTTTCATGGAAAACAAAAATAATTCGGTGCAAAGAATTATTCGAACAATCCAATAAGGAAAACCAGGTCATTGAACAGATGTGAAACCGACTTTATCAACCAGAAGAGGAAAAAATTGATGAAGGCATAGGGAAATGAGAGAGGAGAGGAAGGGGTGTAGACCTAGGTTACAACATTATCTCCAACCGATGATATCACTTCCCTGCGAGGTGCTAAGAACATCATATCAGTGCCTTTGAATTTAATAACATCCCCCCCATCTTCATTTTCTTACCTTTGTTTTGTCTGTCAGCCATGCATATTTGAAAATTAACGCTGAAGATAACCCTAGTTCCTTTGTTGGGATATGGAGTCTTTATTGAAACTTGAAACTAAAAATCAACACACTGAAAAACAATTTGCGAACTAAAAATTTAAAATTAAATGCTCGAACTATGAGCTCATTCTCCTACTACCTACTCTATTCATTTGAAAGACAACTCAATCATGTGTAATTCCATTTCCAATGAAACCAATAAACCATTTGACTGAGAACCATGACTTCGTGCATGCCATTGTTTAAAATAATCCAAATAGGGTATAACAAATGCGACAAAAAGTTAACAAGCATTTGGTACTTACGGTTGCAAATGATGATCATGCTAAAACTTACAACCTTTGGGGTTTTGGAAAAACATGCACCGATCCAAATTGTTATTGGATCTTGAAACTTGTGGAAATCCTCCAACTGGTTGAGAAGAAAAAGTTGTTGCTGTATGAGATCTGCATTATTGATAAGATTATAGTCTTCATGTTCTCCTTGAAACAAATCATTAAGATCAAATCCTTCACAACCATTAAGGGAAACAAAACACGTTGGATACTAATCCTCTGGTTGTTCTAACTTAAAGAGTATGTCTTCTACATGAATTTTTTTTCTCATTCTTGTTCCAGAAGGTCATTTTCATACTCATAGATTTCTTGTTTCTCAAAGATTTCTGGGGAATGCAGATCCATATCTACCACAAAAGAAGATTTGAAATGTGGATTTGGTAGATCCTCTTCATAACTAATAAATAGAGGTTGTTCAACTTCAAATATGTCACAAACAGGTGCTAAGTATTCATGAAAAATTTGAGCAACAAATCGATCACAATCATGACTATCGTTAGCTGCATCAGGAACACAAAGTTAAAAAATATTTTGCTGGAAATCCAAAGTAACTAAGGATTTAACATCAACATTTGTTTCCTTCTCATCATCATTTTTAGTTTTAAAAGAATGTTGAAAGTCGTCATGTTTAATAACAAAATTGGAAGAAGATACAACTGATAATGAATCTTCTTTCTCTTCCTCATTGTTATCATCCCCTTCATCTATACCGCTAGCAGAACTAATAATGGATTGTTTAATATAAGATTGAAATTCTTCACAACAATTTTCATAAAGTAAATCATCTAGAAAAAACCTTTTACAATGATCATTGAATGCAGCTTGGAACTGGTCCAGGGAGGAGATGCTAGTAGAGGGAAAGGATTGATACCACTCACCATCATATCCCTCTAATGATTACATGAACATCTTAATTAAAACATCCTCATGATGTATACCCAATGGATGCATAACTTCATAGAAATCAAGAAAATAATCTGCAGGGTTATCATCTTTATTTTCTCTAAATTTGGGAAAGTAATCACCCCATTCACCTATAGTAGGAAAAATATTTGGAAAACCAAGAACAACATAGAAATTAAAAGGAGAAAACCTTCGAGCCAATATGGCTTCCATATGAAAATATGACTTCTTAAAACTGTGGAGTCACCACTAGATTCGTTAACCATGGAGTCGCCAAGTGAATGATCTGCAGTCTAAAAGTGTCTGGTATTTGTTCAACATCAAAGATCATATATGATCATGGTCATTCTCCCAGGGAAATACATCTCGTTACTTCGATCCCCGACAACAGTGACATAAGATGTTGGTTCTAAGGTTTGCACCTAACTGCTAAAGGGAAAATCTAGGCCACCTCAATTTTAGAATGGTTGATTTTTAATTTTTTGTTGGTCAGT
>JASDQU010736965.1:282207-295643 GCA_032191745.1 Picea mariana | reverse complement strand
GTTCCAGCAATCGTGTTCCAACATTCGTGTTCCAGCATTCGTGTTCCAGCAGTCGTGTTCCAGCATTCATGTTCCAGCATTCGTGTTCCAGCAGTCGTGTTCTAGCATTCGTGTTCCAGCATTTGTGTTCCATCATTCGTGTTCCAGCAGTCGTGTTCCAGCAGTCGTGTTCCATAAACAATCGATTGCCATCAATTACAACCTTGACCATCTGCGTCATCTTTTGTTTTAGCCATATCTCCAACAATCTCTTCAGGTGATATTCCTTTCTTACCTACTACAAAGATCAATGATTCTTGTTGATTTGAGATCAACAGTCCACAATTACTTTGGGAGTTCAAGCTTCGGGCCTTTTCAATGCATAGTTCTTACAATCCTCTGGAGTGTCATACCTCTTGTTAGCACATATCCTTGTAGGGGGGGAAGCTTTTGTCAGATATGTCATCCAGATGACAAAAGGGGAGGCTTCCATGTCTTCCAGGTGCCAAGTAGACTTACGCTTGTTGAGATCCCAATGAAGTAGTTATGAAATTCGAGGAGGTGGTTGAAGCTCTGTCTCCCACATAAATGAAAAGTCATAGCAGTCTGGCCGTGAAGGCAGTCTATCAGCCCAGACAGTCTGAGATTGTGTCTGATAGCAAGTTGCATGAGTAGTATGACTGAGGATACTTAGAGGGACTAGTAGAGCCTCGATCATGTATGACAGAGGAAGGCATGTGCAGAGGAGACTGTAGGTGCAGTATGATTGAGAAGACGCAACACCATGGAAGCTCGAGCACGCCTCTGCTATTGTTTACGAAATTTTTGAGTATATGTATGGAGTTTTGTTATTTAAAAATGGTATTTGGTTGAGAAGATCTCCCATTTTTTAATGCTTGTGATGCCAGAGTTGTTCTATGGTTATGTAATCGATTTGAGACTTTCATGTTAATAGAAGTCAGCTTCCTGTTTCTTTTCATTTTATCTATAAAATTTGTTTGAAACACTTGGGTATGGATGATCCATCCGAGGATCGTTATGTGGTTATAATGGAGGTTTGATTATAATTGCATCATGATCAGTTTTATTCATTTCCCTATGTCATATTTTCCCTCTTACATTGGATGGTTTGGGCATGGAAGATCCAGTCGAGCTGTTGCAGTTGTTGGATGATGGAGATTTGGTCATCCTGTTTCTGTAAATATGTTTCTTACCACCATATTTCAGTGTCTGAAGCCTAGGTTCCAGATCACTCTTCAGTTCGTAATTCTCCTCCCCGAGCTACTGAAAGGCCTGTTGCTCATAGCAGTCTCATTCACCTCTCTCACTAAGTCTTCTCTCAGCTCTCACTTTAACTCAATTTCCTGACTGAAATTAATGTGGCCCTCGCATCCCTTTGCATTTCCTGTCCAATCATGTATTGAACATCATTCAGATTCTAGGTTTCGTCCATCGACCTCCATCCATATTAAACCAACATCCACCATATAATTATGATGGGTATTGGGCTTACCTTCTCTGTAATCAAAGGGTGACATCTAGTGCTAACACCTCCGAAGTGAGAGATCTGCCTCCATGTTTCCTCTTGTTTTGTACGGTCGACATTCACTTCGAGAGTTCAGTCTTCGAGAGTTTTCTTCTTCTCTAGTTCTTCGCTCTGCAAGCCTTCCAGAGTGCTAAGTCTCCGAAGTGAGAGATTTGGCACCGTGTGTCCTCGTTGATTGACAACCCATATGAACTCTAGGCTTCGGTCCTCCGAGAGTCCTTTACTCATTCAACTTCTACTTGTTTTCTCTCGTAGTACGAGATCGCTTGACACATGTCCCTTTCTTGAAGATCAATGACCATGAGTGATTGCAGGGACTCAACTCTCTCACTCTTTAATTTCTCTTCCTGATCTTTGCATAGAAAATATGCTCGTTCGTAGTGGGATCGATATCCATCGTTGATTTCTTTATCTAGAAAGATCAATGATCCTAAGAGATTGCGGGCTCACAACTTGCAAAAACTTTAGTTTTCTTCCCGATCCCCGCAATGACTCCCCACTTTCGATCTCTCTCCAATGAGATTTGACGGTCGTGAATTTATATTTTCTTGATCCGACGGCTAAAAATTGAACCTATTTGTTTTCTTGTATTTCAATCCCGAAATGGACTGCTCTGAATGATGCATTTTTTCTCATGGTTTCTTACTGTGAATACAAGGTAATTGGAGGACCTGGATGTCTCCTGCGCACAGGAAATGCTTGGTGGGCCTGCTGCATGTTCAATTAGTGGCAAACATGATGACAAGTGTTTCAAACTCAAACTAGACATGCAATTATCTTTCACGGAAAACATAAATAATTCGTTGCAAAGAATTATTCGAACAATCCAATAAGGAAAACCAGGTCATTGAACAGATGGGAAACTGACTTTATCAACCAAAAGAGAAAAAAATCAATGAAGGCATAGGGAAATGAGAGAGGAGAGGTAGGGGTGTAGACCTAGGTTACAACATTAGCTCCAACCGATGATATCACTTCCCTGCAAGGTGCTAAGAACATCATATCAGTGCCTTTGAATTTAATAACTTTCCCCCCATCTTCATTTTCTTACCTTTGTTTTGTCTGTCAGCCATGCATATTTGAAAATTAACGCTGAAGATAACCCTAGTTCCTTTGTTGGGATATGGAGTCTTTATTGAAACTTGAAACTGAAAATCAACACACCAAAAAACAATCTGCGAACTAAAAATTTAAAATTAAATGCTCGAACTATGAGCTTATTCTCCTACTACCTACTCTATTCAGTTGAAAGACAACTCAATCTTGTGTAATTCCATTTCCAATGAAACCAATAAACCATTTGACTGAGAACCATGACTCCGTGCATGTCATTGTTTAAAATAATCCAAATAGGGTATAACAAATGCGACAAAAAGTTAACAAGCATTTGGTACTTACGGTTGCAAATGATGATGATGCTAAAACTTACAACCTTTGGGGTTTTGGAAAAACTTTCATCGATCCAAATTGTTATTGGATCTTGAAACTTGTGGAAATCCTCCAGCTGGTTGAGAAGAAAAAGTTGTTGTTGTATGAGATCTGCATTATTTATAAGATTATAGTCTTCATGTTCTCCTTGAAACAAATCATTAAGATGAAATGCTTCACAACCATTAAGGGAAACAAAACATGTTGGATACTGATCCTCTGGTTGTTCTAACTTAAAGAGTATGTCTTCTACATGAATGTTTTTTTCTCATTCTTGTTCCAGAAGGTCATTTTCATACTTATAGATTTATTGTTTCTCAAAGATTTTTGGGGAATGCAGATCCATATATACTACAAAAGAAGATTTTAAATGTGGATTTGGTAGCACCTCTTCATAACTAATAAATAAAGGTTGTTCAACTTCAAATATATCACAAACAAGTGCTAAATATTCATGAAAAATTTGGGCAACAAATCGATCACAGTCATGACTATCGTTAGCTGCATCAGGAACACAAAGCTGAAAAATATTTTGCTGGAAATCCAAAGTAACTAAGGATTTAACATCAACATTTGTTTCCTTCTCATCATCATTTTCAGTTTTAAAAGAATGTTGAAAGTCGTCATGTTTTATAACAAAATTGGAAGAAGATACAACTGATAATGAATCTTCTTTCTCTTCCTCACCGTTATCGTCCCCTTCATCTATACCGCTAGAAGAACCAATAATGGATTTTTTAATATAAGATTGAAATTCTTCACAACAGTTTTCATAAAGTAAATCATCTAGAAAAAACCTTTTACAATGATCATTGAATGCAACTTGGAACTGGTCCAGGGAGGAGATGCTAGCAGAGGGAAAGGATTGATACCACTCACCATCATATCCCTCTAATGATTACATGAACCTCTTAATTAAAACATCCTCATGATGTATACCCAATGGATGCATGAATTCATAGAAATCAAGAAAATAATCTGCAGGGTTATCATCTTTATTTTCTCTAAATCTGGGAAATTAATCACCCCATTCACCTATAGTAGGAAAAATATTTGGAAAACCAAGAATAACATAGAAATTAAAAGGAGAAAACCTTCGAGCCAAGATGGCTTCCATATGAAAATATGACTTCTTAAAACTGTGGAGTTGCCACTAGATTTGTTAACCATGGAGTCGCCAGGTGAATGATCTGCAGTCTAAAAGTGTCTGGTATTTGTTCAACATCAAAGATCATATATGATCATGGTCATTCTCCTAGGGAAGTATATCTCGTTACTTCGATCCCCAACAACAATGACATAAGATGTTGGTCCTAAGGTTTGCACCTAACTGCTAAAGGGAAAATCTAGGCCACCTCAATTTTAGAATGGTTGATTTTTAATTTTTTGTTGGTCAGTTAGAGGGTTGGCTCTACCAAGACAAGAGCATGTTTGGGGTTGGAAAAATGATATGGATGAGGGTCATCCTTGGCTGGTGGCACACAAAGGAAAAACAAGTGAAATAATAAAAACGAAGGGAAACAACAAATTACTCAATGAATAATCCACTGCGAGAAGTTCAATACTTAAAATATCATTCCAAGACATTAAACATGTATCAAAAACGCAATTTCTCCCACAGGTTGAAATAAAAACAAATATTCACCAAGCATTAGCTATTTTCGCAGGTTGAATATTAATAAAGACAAGTTGTACAATAGATGAAGGAAATGAGATGTACTTTGCACAAATCAAAACTGCATTCAAGATAAGATAAAAACACATGAATATTTGAATGAAACACTGTCATCAAGAGTATATTCACCAGGTAGAGATATTTAATCCATGAATAGAATGGTTCCAACTAGTATGATGTATTGCTATCCTTTCCCAAAAACCCAACCCCTCAAAACATACAGAAACTACATATTTATCAAAGTTGTTGAGGCTCTCATCCATCTGGGACTGAGACTTAAGTCTACATTAACAATTGTAGAATGACTAATTAACTTGACTAAAACACTACTGGAGTACAAAAATGTATACTTCACACTTGACCTAATAAAAAAAATGGTTCTTATCAAACATAGAATACTACTTATTATGCTTTAAACTAAACAAAGTCTTGAACTGAATAATTGAAAACTGAAACTAGCGATGAAACTGGACTAATGTGAGTGTTGGAATGAACTGATACTATGGTAGAAACTTATTCGAACTGATAGAGTTGAGTTTTTCATTGATCATGGCATGCACCCATGTTTTTGGAGGCCACTGAAGACAACTGGATGTGCAGCGTGAAAATCTCTCGAAGTGACATGGTGACATGACGTCATATAAGCACGTGATTGCAGAAGTTGTTGAGGGTGGCTTGGATCCACACTACTCTGAACCCCAAAATCCACCATCAACTGCAACGTACCTCATAAGCTATACCATGATTTCAATTGCGGGACCGCTCAAGGATGTTAACATTCAGGCATTTTTCATCCCCACAATGAACTGTGGTCGTCGATGTTTCCGCAACCTATGATCTGGGTGACCCTGCTACTTTATCGACCCTACTAAAGTTCTATCTATCTACCATGTGTCCTGACGTATGAGTGTCATGTGTCTCAGGAGAATGAGTTCCATGTGTCTCTAGGACTTCAGTCGTCAAGAGTTTATGAATGTTGTTCTTGGAAATCTCCCAAAGTAGTACGGGCCCCATTAAAATGGAAGTCTCTCATCACTTCGGGACTTCGGCTCTTCAAGTGATATTCCTTTCTTACCTACTGCAAATATCAATGGTTCTTGTTGATTTGAGATCAATGGTAGAAAATTACTTTGGGAGTTCGAGCTTTGGGCCTTTTCAATGGATAGTTCTTACAATCCTCTGAAGTCTCATATCTCCGAAGTGAGATATCTGCTTTCACATGTCCTCTTGTTTTGGATGGTCGAGATTCACTATGGGAGTTTAGGCTTGGGTAGTTTTCTTCTGCTTTCTCACACAATCCTCCGAATTTCCATATTTCCAAAGTGTGAGATCTACCTCCACGTGTCCTCTTGTTTTGGACGACCAAGATTCACTTCTTGAGTTTGGGCTTCGGGATTTTTCTTTTGCTTGCTCGTGCAATCCTCCGAAGTGTCATATTTCCAAAGTGTGAGATATGCCTCAACGCGTCCTCTTGTTTTGGACAGTCAAGATTCACTTCGAGAGTTTTGGATTTGGGAGTTTTCTTTTTCTCTAGTTCTTTGCTCAGCAAACCTTCCAGAGTGGTAAGTCTCCAGAGTCCAAAGTGAGAGATCTGGCGCCGCGTGTCCTCGTTGATGGGCGGTCTAGATGAACTCTGTGCTTCGGGACTTCGGGATTCGTTTACTCACTCATATTCTTCTTGTTTCCTCCCAGAGTATGAGATCACCTGACACATGTCCCTTGCTTGAACATCAACGACCACGAGTGATTGCAGGGACTCAAATCGCTCACACTTTAATTTCTCTTCCCATTCTCTGCAAAGAGAAGATGCTCGTCCATAGTGGGATCGATATACACCGTTGATATATTGATCTAGAAGGATAAAATTTACTGAGAGATTGCAGGCTCACAACTTCCAGAAAATTTAATTCGCTTCCCAATCCCCGCAATGACTCCCCACCGTCGATCTCTTTCCAATAAGATCTGATAGTCATGAATTAATTTTTTCTTGATCTGACGGCTAAAACTTGAACCTGTTTGTTTTCTTGTATTTCAAGACCAAAATGGACTGCTTTGAATGATTCATTTTTTCTCATGGTTTCTTACTATGCATACAAGGGAATTGGTGGACCTAGATGTCTCTTGCGCACAGGAAAGGCTTGGTGGGCCTGCTGCATGTTCAATTAGTGGAAAACATGATGACAAGTATTTCAAACTCAAACCATACGTGCAATTATCTTTCAAGGAAGAAAATAATAATTGATTGCAAATAATCATTCAAACAATCCAATAAGGAAAACCAGGTCATTGAACAGATGGGAAACCGACTTTATCAACCAGAAGAGGAAAAAATCAACAAAGGAATAAGGAAATGAGAGAGGAGAGGCAGGGGTGTAGACCTAGGCTACAACAAGTGATATCACCCCTAGCTCATACATGATAAAATGAGATACAAGTAAGCAATCATATGTACAAATGGAAATACAACGACTCTAGCATGAAATGTAGATGGTATATACAATGAATGCAAAATTCCTACCTACTTACCTGCACTTACCTATGAATTCAAGTCTCTTCTCCCTGATGTGGTTTAAGGAGGTGTCCACCAACTAGTAATGGATGTATTCTTCCTTCCAACCTAGATAAATAGTAGGCATCATTGACTGAATTCCTTCCAACTATGAAGGGTCCAAGCCAAAATTGTGCACTCCCTTTGAGATTAGTAGGATCTCCCTTCTTTGTATCCCACATCTAGACCGTATCTCCCTCCTCGTAATCCTTGGTCTTAAATTTGGTTGCCTCTTGTACAACTCTAGTATATTGTCTTGAGAGAGGATGATGGGATTCTGTTGTGAAGACTTCTTGTTGGGATGGTCGGATCAATATGTCATATTCTCCTTTATTTAATAACTTGATAGCCTCAACTTCTTTGTCCTTATATTTTTTTAGGAGTTGTTGATACTCCTCCTTCAACCATTGTATTTGATCAAAGTCTTCCTCTGAAGAGAAATGAAAATCATCAGGGGAAAATGTAGGAAGACTCTCTTTGATTGGTTCATGTGTCTCGTTAGTTCCAATATCATCAGTAATTTCTTGCACATGGACCTTGGTTATTGGCACATTCGAAAGGCAAATTATTCTTCCATCATTCATAGGCACATTAATATAAGTGAGATCCATCTCTAAGGTTCCTCCCATCGTTGCAGCAAATTTCCTGGACGATAGCATTCCCCATACATATGGGACATCCAATACCAAAATATCCTCATTGATCACTCTCTCTAGGTATCTTCCAAGGCATATTTTAACATTCTCAACTACCCCATGAGTGGGTATGGCCTTGGACTCCAAACCGCACACATTCCTGTAAGGTTGTGTGACCTTTAGGCCTAATTCTTCTATGACCTTCAAAGACATCATGTTAACAATTTCCCATGAATCAAGCATACAGTTGTTAAGGAATTTTTTATTAATCAACAAGGTCATGAATAAAGGTTGATTTCCATCATATTGAACCCTAAAGTGATCTTCTTGTAACATGATAGGAGGTTCCATTGGTCCATATGAACTTTTGAAAAAAAAATTGAACCTTTCCTTTACAGATGGGACTTTGATGACTTCTCTTAATGGAATGGTCATGTGCATTTTTGCTAGTGCACCTTCAAAGTCTAATATTAAATCCACTTTGTGAGTCTTGGGAGGATTTCTAGGAAGAAGTACATAGGTGGAGGTCTTGTCTGTGAAATTGCAGGACCAATAGAGAGAGGTTGGTTCATTCTTTTTTTCCTAGTATATACTTGGAATTCTTGCTTCTTCAACTTTTCTCTTGACTCTTGGTCAAGGTTTTTTATCACCTCCATCCTATCCTTCTTGGTTGATTCCTTTATCCCTTCCTTATGTTCTTCAAGTGTGACATCAAGGAAATATTGAGGATTTTCAATGGTATGGTTAACAATGTTTATTTGGTCATGATAACCATTGTTGAAAGGACACTCATGCTCCCAATGTGACTATCTGCACTATAAGAACCAAGGGTTTTCATCTACCACATTTGCAGAGAATAAAGTATTGGGAACCTCTTGATCATTCTTCGATCTAAAAACTTGATTCCCTTTCTGAAATTGCCCTTTGTAAGGAACCCTAGGATCTTTTTGTTGAGTTCTTTCTATATTAACAATCCTATTCATAATTAGTTTTTGGGTTTTTACCATGCCATATACATTTAGTTGTAGCTTTGCCAAGATAGCGCTAATGTTTGAGGTAGGTTAAACATTCTGGACTATCCTAGGTTTAACATCCATTCTAACTCTTAGGGATGAGAAAGGATCGAATCTAGATGATGAAAGGTTTTCTTCAATCCTTGTAGCTACCTCTTGGGATTATTGTATTTTTTTATGGGATTTATCTCTAAGGAGATATCCCAGTTGTCCTGTAAAGGCTTTGGTATAAATAAAGAGAAGGAAACTATCAGAAGGATGATGGCTCACTGGGATCTTCTGCATCAATTTTTCAAATTTGTCATGGAATTCTCTAACGGTTTAATTATCTTATTATATGACGTTATTCAGCTTTATAAACATCATGTTGGGGTATTCCTTGACACTCGATTGTTTTATGAATAATTCCTCCAATCTATCCATGGTTTTAATACTACCATCAGGGAGACCATTGTACCAATGTCTAGCACCATCATGGAGGGTAGAAGAGAAAAAATTCATAGCTAGATCCTTAACATCATCACTGATGGGATGAAGCTGAAAGAAGGCCCAAACATTACTCATATGATCCTCAACACTGACTACATCATTACCAGTGAATTTAGGCAACCACTTCTCATACTTAGGGGGCATTTTCCTAGGGTATCTTGGTATACTTGTCATGTCTAATGATCTGAAGAGATTGGATGACCATTGATTTTGTTTATTATCTTGGTTTGTATTAACAATATGAGTTCCCTCACTAGACATCGTGTCCAAAGAAATATTTCCTCCAAATAATGATTTTACTATAGGAGAATTTCGAGGAGGTTTTCTTCTAAAGGGCTTGGGAGGGTTGGTATACCTCCCTGAATTTTGTGGAGTTTCCAGATAATTTTCTTGAAACTATCAAAGGGATGGGGGTATCACCCCTAGTGGAGTCACCAAGTAAGCTTTGTAAAGTAAAGGATCTTGAGGAAAGGCTTACCGAAAAGTATCATCTTTAAGGAGAATTGACTTGGTGTTCCTCGACATTGGTGCCAAAATGTCTTCGCACAATTTTCACTTTCCCAAAATCCAAAGGCAAACGAACAAGAAAATTGGCATAACAAGAGGTTGTCCTATCATTGTCACCTAAATAAGACACCTCTTTCTCTTTAGGGGTAATAACACAGGGGAGACGCCCTGGTGACCTGGGGGTTTTAGAAGGAAAAGGTAATAGTATCAATAAATTTACTCCCCTTCTACAAGTCACTCTGATTAGAAAGTCCAAAAGGTTTTAATAACATGAAGCAAATATTTTCTTAAGTGTACCTGCACAGTAAAAGACAACAAAAAAACATTATTTGCAAGTACTAATTGATATTAGTGCTTCATAAAATCTTGGACTTTGAATAAGCACAATAACTTGATATCAAGGATGAAGCAACATAAATGTATATATAATGATAGCTTCACAATTATTCCTTAAACAAGCTTCAATAATGACCAAATGATAGCCTAAAATTGGCAATATGCTAGTATTTGTCAGAAGCAAAGAAGGCAATGTAAAATCAACTTTAACAGTTGCTTTTAGAATCTTTTATTTTTTTCACATGTGGTTGTAGCTTTATTTTGTAGAAACAAAAAGATAGTTAGTAAGTTAGTCTAATCTAAGGTTAGGAATAGTTAGAAAAGACCTTGAAGTAGATGGTTTATAGGTTTTTTTCATCAATCAATCAAATGTAAGGTATGAACTAGTGCCTTTAGGGTAAATGGAGTCACTTTTGTAGCAGAAATATAAGGGGAAACAAATGATAATAAGTAAACTAAAGAAAAGAGGTAAGATGGTTGAGGTGTTAGTAACCTAAGGCCTCAATCATCCAAAACCCTAGAAGGAAAACAACTACTAGGAAGTAGGTAACCCTAGGCCCTAGCAGTTTTCCTTCTTCGTTAGGTCAAGATTGAAATAAATAAAAGCTTAATGAAGAAAAAGTACAAGAGTGTTACTAAGGTAGGGCTCTAGAATATGCTTCAATGAAGGTGTCTTCTAGCAAAATCAAGTAGGTGGAGAGATATTGAGAGAAGGACAATAGCATGTTCTTTTCTCCTAGGGTTTCACACTAGAAATTTCATAATCTCATAAATGAAAAGTAAAAGATACCATAACCATTAAAAAAAAGAAGGATTGCATATTTTCACTTACATTCACCAAGAATGATCTAGTCACAAGCCCTAGTGGAATAATTTCCACCATGAAAATGCAAAAAATCACCAATAAAAGCTCCCTCCAAGAGTTGTGCACCACTTAGTTCAGCTAATAAGCCTTAAAAGAGGCCGAGTTTAAGATCTCAAACTTGTGTGAGTGAAAGATGATGAATAAAAATGAGAGTTTGATCTATTATTTATACAATACATATGAACATTAATTACATTTTAGGTCAAAAAAGGTCGACATGGCTTGTTTACATGAACAATCCAGTTTTACATAAAATTGACAAATAAAACCCTAAATTCACCTTTTTAGGGTGACGTCATGCCCCTCCTAGGGTGACATTTGTCTCCCTCCTATAACGCTAGGCCTATAAAGTGAAATGTTGGGGCTCAAAACCCCTCAGGACTGCCACACGTGCCAAACAAAGTCGTCCTCATGTTGGGTACCTCAACTAGGTGATGTCAAGGCTCTGAATGATGATGTAAAGGACCTTCAAGGGCCAACATCATGGTGGGAGGCAAAGACCCCATGGGTCCATTCCTGCCAAAGTGCCTATGGTGGAACGCCCTGCCTTTTCTCTTGTGCAAGGCTTTGATATCTCTCTTCCCCTGGATGGGGTCTCAACATCCACCTAGTGGGATTTTATCCCTATGGAGGTCTGAGATAATCATCTACCCACATGTACCTATCTGTTGGGTATGGTTCTATAGAAACAAAAATTACACCCTCCATGGGCTCATAATTCACAGGGATCATAGAAATGTCAATCACATATAATAATCAAGTTACCCAAACATGTGCATAAAACCCCCCTTTTCCCATACAAGTGTCAAATACGTTATGTTATTCTACAAGCTAGGTTTGGAGAGTGTTTCAGTACGTCCTATTAGGATGATTCTCCTTAGGTGTGGGGTGTTTCTAGGTGAATACCAATCTAGGTCATGTAAGTGCATGAGATGGTGTGGGGATGTTTGGGCAAGGGGTGCAGTCATGAAAGGGAAATGTAGGTATTACATGTGGGTGCCTCTGAAGAGGGTGAGTTGCACCTTGTCATGCACACTAATGTTTCCTATCCCATTCAATTCCTTTTTACTCTTTGTCTTATTTCTTTGTCTTTCAAGAGAATAGTTGGGGGACACTTCCCTAGCATGGTGACCAATGGTGACAATGTTACCCACAATCATTTCACAGAGATGAGAAGGTTGGGTCGTGATGAGACCCCCTTTCTCTTGGCTATGCTACTAAGAGCCACTATCCTGGTGTGGTGACCAGATGAATAGTAGTTTCACATTGCTACATGCCCATGGGCCTAATAGGTTGGCTCATGATAAGACCCCTTATCCACCAACTAGGTCTTGAGTTTTATATTTTTATGGGTTCCCCCTTTTCTTGCTGAGAAGCCTTTTATTGCTTTCTCGGGGATCTCGGGGTGAAGCATCTCAATATTTGATATTTGTATTTTAACATTTTCTAGCTACTTTTACCCTCTCATTCTTTATCCCCTTCTTCCCACAAGGCAAGGTGCAACCCTTACTAGCTTGGAAAACCCAATGCTTGAACTAATGTAGGGGATAAATGAGAGGGAAGATGATGTAAAGTGATAAGTATGGAAGGAATGGATGATGAAATTTCATAAACCCACCCAATGAAAACTCACTCCTAAGGGAACCAACTTGCTAGGGAATTCTATCATCCCCCCCACGTATGGACAAGTTAAAAGGAATAAATTCCAAGCAAACGCCATCAAGAAAAAGAGAATTAAATGCACATATTCAAATTCTTCGAGAATCAGAGTGACACATACCATGATACACAAACTAATTACCTCATGGACAAAGACCCACTCCTACCTCAGAACCAGGACAATGGGATGGATGTTTTTTCTATTGATAGAATGAAGGCGATGAAGAAGAAAGGATGGGCCCTCCAGGGCCAAGCTCAAGTTAATATGGCTTTCAATACTCCATTTATAGGACCTGTGGGCCTCGAGACATAATATCCTTAGTTATCCCTAGGATAAGGGATAACAGGCGCTATTGTGCCAATAGACACATCCATTTGATGTGTTAGGTCATGTATAAATAAGATTTGATCCGCATTGTGGATCACCCACACTCTCATTCACGCATTATATCAACGCCTACTTGTAGGGATGAAGTGGACACTTCTCTTAGGCAGTATCTTTATTGGTCATAGAGAACCCTCTTTTCTGCATTAGGGTTTTTGGTGAAAGGGTGATATTCTCTTGACTCTATGGAAAAGGATTGTTGGGTTTTTCCCTTGATTGAGAAGGCTTTTCCCAGGAAAACTTCTTATATTCTCATGCATGGTTATTATTCTTGTGATGTTGGTTACTACAACTATTGTATATTGTATTGATGCATTTTTTAAGGTTCAAGTTCATGCTAAATTGAAAAGAAAATACACGTGCATAAGATA